>JAODUK010000024.1:1201523-1219157 GCA_027564635.1 Typhlichthys eigenmanni
TATCCTATTTAAATCACCTAGTCTGTCTTTTTGAAGTGAAACATTACAATTGGGTAATGTATGCTTTTATTCCAAGTACAGTTAAGTTATAAGGAGCAGCTATAGGCACCTTGCTCAATGATGTTTACAGGTGTGTTTGGGACTCAAACCATCCAGGTGGGAGTCCACCACACTACAACTGGGCTATCCTGCCCCATAATCAGTCCTCAGAATAACATGACTTCCTCCTTCTCCTCTTCCTCATCCTCATATTCCTCCTTCTCCTCTTCCTGCACCTCCTCCACCTCCTCCTCCCTCACTACAGGGCCCACGGACCGGACGCGGTGCTGATGGCGGATGGCCAGAACAGCAGGCCCGTGGAGCTGACCCAGTCCCAGATGTTGCACATCGCCCAGCAGATAGCGGCTGGCATGGTCTACCTGGCGTCTCAGCACTTTGTGCACCGCGACCTGGCCACCAGGTGTGGATCCTTACCATAGCTCCAGTGACATACAAGTTATACCAGCTACACTGATGTAGCTGATGAAGTTAGATATAATAAAATAGAAATAATATAACAGCAATACAATAGTTCATACTATGTATATTATTTATAAAATTGCTTGTGATGTATGTTTGTAAACACACAAACTAAATGAAAGCCGTATCCGTGGCAATTTTTAAATTTAAAATTTTTTAAAATGTTTTTATTGCGCCAAAAGAGAAGGTCTCTCTTCATAAGGCCAGTCCAGTAGGTAGGCTTCATAGCATGTTGTGTTGACACCTACGCTGTCGTCTTAGGAACTGCTTGGTGGGCGAGAACCTCCTGGTGAAGATCGGAGACTTCGGCATGTCCAGGGACGTGTACAGCACGGATTACTACAGGGTAGGTGTATGTGTCGACCATTTTTTTAGTCCCTTCTTTCAACCCTTCTCCCCCTTGTTGCATGAACCCCTACCCCACTCCCCTCGCATGGGCATGTCCACTTTAGCATATGTGCCGTAGCATGCATTGGCACTGTACGTCAATATGTCAAGGAGTATATACAGGCAATTACTCCACCTATAAGCACGTCTGCTCTGTGAGTGGGTCGTAAAACGAGCACCGTGTTACAATGGCGCACTGACGCATATAGTATATTTAATATAGCCTATATATTGTGATGATGTGTACTGTATAGATAAGGGTTAGATTGAGTGTCAAGGCAAAATATGAATATACTTTTTCTCTATGCTGAGGTAAACTCCAATAGCATCCTATAAAGTTTGACTTATTTGTTCTTAAACTAACACGGCAGGTAATATAAACCAAACCGACTTTATTGTCTGGTTTATTTCCTGGCCAGAAACTTTATAATAAAGCTTTATAACAAACAGTGATATAAAATATAAACACTACATTACAAGCATATAGGATACTAGGATTTAAAAGTTATAATTATGTGCTGTTATGGTTGTTGTGCTGGTTATTCTGACTGCAGATGCTAAATATTAACTAGAAGAGAGATGGATTGCATAATATTCTTCTCTTCGTTGGGTTGGACCGTCCTTTCTCAACTGCCAGATATATTGGGTGTAATATTGTACTGCTTATATTGTTTGAATCACTTGCATGAAATGTTAAGATATGCTAATGCGGTGCCAAGTCTATTTGTCATATATTATATTAGCAAAACAGCAAGTGTGATAACTAGCAATGAAATACCTCAAGATGTCCTCGCCAAAGCAAGACGAATATCACAATTAGATGTAAATAAAATGAGCGAGGTTTTAAACAAGTAACATTTAGGCTGTATCAAAGATCTGAACAGCTAAAAGTACACAGAAGCAAATATTTAAAATTGACCTCTAATCCCTACCCTTTTAATGGGGATGGTGTGGTCTTCTTCAAGATCGGGTTCTTGACCAGAGGCCCGGGAGTTTGAAGGTTCTGCGCAGTATCTGTTCCTAGGACTGCGCTCTTCTGGACAGAGATTTGTCTACATCTGCTGGAGACACTCTCCCAGCTCAGCCTCGAATGCTCATACTACTACTACTACTGGGACCACATCTGTTCCAGTTATCGTGTCGTGTTCGTTCTTCCTGATGTTGCTGGCAGCTGGGATTGCCACATCTATCACAACTGACCTCTTCTGCTCCTTGTCAGTCACCACCATGTCTGCTTGGTTAGCCAGTAGTTGCTTGTCAGTCTGGAACTTGGAGTCCCACAGGATATTAGCTCTGCTCTTCTCAATCACTTTTAGTGGCGTCTCCCATTGGGACTCTGGGGGACTGGGGGACAGATATTCCTATACAATAGTATCCTAGCCACTTCTGGTTATGCCTCCCAGTGTTTGACACCACAGCTGGCATCTTAAACCCTTGCTACTGTGAACTGTCTTAGGGGTATTAGTCTTAGGAAAATGTAGACGTGCATTTTATGAGTTGTGTTTCACTTTAAATAGATGTATACAGGTAAAAAGGATTAGATTGGTAATAACATAAGGGTGTGTGTGCTCTCGTGGGCAGAAATCAGTTTCCAACAGACCACTTTTTCAGCAGATCACTTTTTGGTGTGACACCTGCAGATGCAGTGAGATACTGTTCTTGTCAAGAAAAACTAGCCTACAGCTTGTTGGATTTGATTTTTTCATTTGGATATATGGTTTATAGTTTCTTTTGGAAAGTGGATTGGACTACATAAAGACAATTATTTGGTGCTGGTTTGAACACAAGAATGCCGACTGGATTTGGCAGCCGGGTGTTAGCAGATAGGCTAAGCTACTAAACCACTAGCTTTCAAATAATGCACATTGACCTCAACCACATTGTGTGCTTATTTCTGCAATGAAGGCATAGCTATCAGCTGTTAAAGGACAGTACGTGATTTAGCGATGGAATTGTAGACTGTAGGACAGTAAATGTAGTAGGTTAATAACTTGCATTGGAGCAGGATAAACATTGCACTGATTTGAATATGCTTTTATATCCTCGTGGTGTTACGGGGGAGGGGTATGCAAAGTGGAGGACCATCTACGTATACAGTCCGCCCTCACAAAAAACTCCTGAACAGAGACATTATGAAATACAGTTTAATGGTCAATCTCTACAATTCAATACTACAGTTAACAGTGTTCTCACATGTTTAAAGGAATGGATTTCTAACATACATTAAGTACATCTCTGTATTTGCTTTACTCGATCTTAAAAAAAAAAGAAATCCCAAATATAGAAACCTAATAAAGATTAAGATTGCGATACCGTGTATGATTACAGCTATTTTTATCTGATGGACTTAGAGTTCTCTGCATCTGAAGTCTTCACATACACATACACAGTACAGTACTGTATGTAAAGTACACTGTATATACAGTGTATAAATAGCCGTAATGTCTATTGTTTGAGCACATAAGACTTCAGCAGCAGCACATGTGCGGGATACATCTAACACTGCAGGAAGTGGCTCTCCACATGCAACTGTCAGGAGAATGCTGCATAACCAGGCCAGTGGGGTGTAACACAAGCTGAACCAACACTTCCGACACACACACACACACACACACACATCCGGAGTCGTAGGGCGGGTGGAGAGAAGGGGAAAGGGGAGAAGGGCTGGCGGAGGGGAGGGTGAGTTAGCAGGAAGCCTGCCAAGGTGACTAAAGGCTACCGGGGAGCCAGGAGCAGTTTTATATCTGCTACAGCAATCTGTCAGTGGGAAAAAAGGCCAATAGCTAATAATGACCGCTGATGGATTGATAGTGATGGCTGGTGTATCGTTCGCCCTGCTGTCCACTGCCATTATGTGACATGATTGACAGCTACAGCAGCCAACCGGCAGAAGGGGTGATTGTTTTTCACTAAAAAAACACAACAGCACTGACAATGACAATGTGACAATATATTACAGGAGGTTATACACTATTCAATGGATGTATGCAATGGATTTGGTTATTCTCAGATCACTATGTATTTTTGAAAATAATTACCGGTACCACAAGCTTCAATAATGTCTTTGTGCTCCTGCGTATGTTTACAGTATGTTGAAAACGCACAAGAGCTCATAATATGATCGAGTTCCTATTGGGAAGACAATTTGCATTACATTTTTGTATCCATATGAATATATAAAACGCATGAACTTGATTTAATAAGATTCGAGATTCTCACAGTTGGATTATGATGGTATTTGGCTTTCTTTGGCAACTGTTGTTATATTCCTTAGACCGTATGGCGGCAGACATGGGAACAAAGCCACGAAGCCAAAGCAGGAGATTACAGGCCTGAAATGACAGAGCTGTGACATCACAGGGCTCTCCGTTTGGATTGGTTAGCGGTGGAACACATCCAATCACACTGATGCACTGGAATTAAAGTGCCTCCTTCTCCACATTCTTTTGTACTGTCCATGTACTTCATGCTGACACACATGCACGCACGCACACACACACACACACACACACACACATGCACACACACACAAGCTCCTACACACACACGTGCACACACTCACACACACACACACACGCACGCACGCACGCATGCGCACACACACGCACTCACACACACATCCACGTCCTCTCCACCGCTCCTCCCTCTCCTCCTCCTCCCTTCAGCACATCCTCGGTAAAACTATGAGGGCTGAGGCTGTCGCCATGGCAACGGGCAGAGACAGAGCCGTTAAGGTTCGGAGTTGTATCCGTCGTATTTTTTTTCCCCTTCATCTTTTTCATCTTCTTCTTCTTCTTCTTCTTCTTCTTCTTCTTCTTCTTCTTCTTCTTCTTCTTCTTCTTCTTCTTCTTCTTCTCATTTTCTTGCAAAGAAAAGTAATCAAAAGGAGCTGTGCTTAGTATGCTGGGGCCGTACGGAAGGAACTAGGAAGGAATAGAGGGAAGGATAAAAGTGTGATGGGGGGCTGGCAGATAGATGAAAGGTGGGAAAGAGCTGAGAAGAGACAGAGAGAGAGAGAGAGGGAGAGAGAGCGAGAGAGAGAGAGAGAGGGAGAGAGAGGGAGAGAGAGAGTGCCAAACATAGTAGAAAACAAAACATCCCGGAGGCTCAGCTGTGGAAACAATGGCGAGACTGGGAAAGAGAGAGAGAGGGAGGGAGAGAGGGAGGGAGAGAGGAATATAGATACAGAAAGAAAGAGAGAGCGAGAGAGGGAATGTTCAGAGTGAACAACCGGAAGACAGGGAGGCTCAGAGGCAGGTGGGAGGCAGCGTGGATGGACGTCCACATCCAGGAGAGAGAGAGAATAGAAACGTGTGTGTGTGTGTGTGGGGACCCAGTCATGCTTTTGCGTCAGAGAGGAGCAAAGATGACTCATAGAGGATCTGGAGCCACCCCCGTTTGTATGTGTGTGTGTGTGTGTTGCTATTAATGGGGCACCATCCAGTGGTGACGTCATTCACATACCTCTAACACAACAACGGAAAGTTAGTAGATCGTTTTATTGGTGTGTGTGTGTTGGGGGCGTCGGTGTGTGTCAAATGTAGATATTATAGTTGTTTTTTAAATGTCTTCTATATGGGCCTTTTTTCTTGCCATGTAGAACCGATTTCACGCGCAATTGCGTAGGCGGCAAAACGCAATGTATTTATACAATCAAATCTTTGCTCCGCGGCTATGCCCTGATTCAGCGTACACAGCTGAGGCAGTGTGGAATGGGAACGAAGCATACCTTTTCATACCTTTTCCAGACTAATTGAAGCTGTTTCAGTCACACCGCAACCCGCCTTTAGGTCTGGACTTTGAGGAAGGTTATGGTGTGAATACCATAGGTTTTGTTTTTTGTTTTTACTTATTTAAAATACATTACCAATGTATTTTGACCAATTAAACATTAATACAAGATGATCCTTTAGACAAGCTGAATTTATATGTATTTGATAACTGATTAAGTTAAAGGTGGGGGCACAGAAAAGCAGGGCCACACCACAACAATATCCTAGTTTTGGCAATGTGTGTCCAATTTGTGGGTCGGAGCTTCTGAGGGAGCACCCATGTGGCATTGTAGGGAGATGTGTTTATTATGTATTGATCAAGTCTTGTTCGCGAGTGAGGGGACATTGGAGCAGGAGATTGGCCGGAGATGCAGGAGGGGTATTACAATCGCTTTACCGCACCATTGTGACATTGTGACATCTGGTAAGGATGCCCCCTGGGCGCCTCCCTAGGGAGGTGATCCAGGCACGTCCAGCTGGGAGGAGGCCTCGGGGAAGACGCAGGACTAGGTGGAGAGATTATATCTCCACACTGGCCTGGGAACGCCTCAGGATTCCCCAGTCAGAGCTGGTTAATGTGGCTCGGGAAAGAGAAGTTTGGTGGGGTCCCCTGCTGGAGTTTCTGCCCCTACGACTACGTATAAGCGGATGAGGATGGATGGATGGATGGATAGATGATCGAGTTCATATATCAACAATATTTCTCCAGAATCCTTTACTCATATAAAACGTTAATAAAAGAATAGTTATTCAATACAGTACTGTGATGTCATTTAATTCAAGAACTGTGATGTCATTCAATTATATATTACTGTAGTAGAAACACTGATTGATCAAAACGTGCTGTGCAGGGCTTGATAAGATTTTGTGGTATCTAAAAAAAGATGAACATTTCCGACATTTAGCAGCTGCTTCTAGCCGGAGAGACTCAGGTAGATCTGTCAATATCTGAAAGGGCTGAATCAGTCATCAGTACATTTAGTTAGAACAGTGATATCAGAGCTAGATTATTTACCAGAACGGTGATGTAATTACATACACGCTCTTCCTTCCCAAAGTGTCTGCACGTGTCAGGAAGGACCAAGTTCACCACGACAGTGATGGTGGATTTGACCACAGCAGACTGAGACCAGTCGAAGTTGGATGGTGACGAATCTGGAAATAGCTTTATTAAGAAAATACAGTATTGCGCAACAAGGGAGGACGATGGCTTCACGTATGAGTTCCACTACGCCTCTGAGTAGGAAATAGAAACTTGCTTGTCTTATAGACAGTTACAGGGAGAAGCGGGAAATGTAACAAAGGGAACACACAGTGCCACCCTACACAGGTAAATGTTACTTTGGTTGTGCCCAATGGGAGTGCAGCCTTCAGCTGCCTATCTGCAGACACAGCTGTATATGGCGGAAATACAATGAGATAGCAATGTGCTGTCTGTCTGTCTGTCTGTATCTCTGGGACAAAGATAGGTGTGGTGGAGTAGGTAGACACATGTAAATTAAGTAAAGGCAGGCGCAGCCATTCTCGAGAAGGCTTGCTAACTTCGAGCTCAAATCAAAACAATATCCTTCTGCGGCGCCCGCCCCACACAAAGCCGTAGTACTCTGGTAGTGCTACGGCGTTGTTGATGTAAGCGGTGTTCGCCACTTTGTTTATGCTACTATTTACGGAGCCAGGGCTGTGTAGAACAGCACAGATAATGGTAAGCTAGCGAAATGCAAGGAGATATTTGGTGAATTTGACACAAAGTATATTAGCTTACAATTCTCTTGCAATAGCTGACTATACCTTTCAGCTTTTAAGACTTTGTTCGAGAGATTGAGATAAAGGGGCAAATAGTCATGAGATACCTATTGGACACAGGAAAAGCAGATGTGGGTGCTAAGATTAGTCTGTCTGGTTCAGGCAGTAAACTATGATTATTAATTGTCAAATCACAGCCCTTCAACAGACCCAGTTGGGTGATCTCCAGTATATCTCATCAGTGCCGTATCTATGCATAGTTGCTACTGTAGTGCCCCCGCAAGGAAACGAGCCGTCCATGTTTTCCAGAGTCGAAAATAATTAACATCACACAATAATTCTTATAGACAGGGTCTATAGTTTCCTTGGAAACCCAAAAGACAGTTAAGGTACAGTTTCAGGGTAACATTTGGTAAGCTCCTTCTACACCGCATCCTGTAATTCTGTAACCCTTTCAGTTTCCATGGCCACACCTGTGGACACTCATCCCTCCAGCTTTTTATTTTATTTTCCAGGTTTATCCGCCCCCCCTTCCCCTTCCCCTTCCACTTCCCCTTCCCCTTCCTCTTCCTCTTCCCAGTCAAATAGAGGAATATGAGAGAAAGCAATGTAAGGCGTCGTGTGAGAGAGAAAAGTGAGAATATAAGAGAGAGAGAGAGAGAGAGAGAGAGAGAGATTCAGAGAGGGTTGGGCGAGGAGACAGCGAAGTGAATAAAGGCTTGTAAAGGAAGCTGACAGGTGCGCAGGTATGCATTGTGCCCCACCGACGGTGTGAATTATGCAATAACCTCTCCTGCTTTCTGCAATATTTTATGACCCTGGATGACGGGAGAGCTTCCCCCTGTAACCTTTTCATTTCACTGCTGTCAAGTGAGCTCTCCCCACGCCCCGCCTCTCTCTCTCTCTCTCTCTCTCTCTCTCCTCCATTTAAACAAAGACACAGAGACAGGCACACAAGGCAGAGTGTCGTGAGGGTTTCTATAGCGATCACAAACCAGTAGATCCCTAGCAAGAATGACTTCACATGCTTACAGTAAATAAAGTGATATTTCACATTGCTACCTTATAGTCATATGGCGCCTGATGTCATGGTTCATTACCTAAGTATAGGTGGAATGCGGATCATTATAGCAAACAATTAGGCCACATCTCTCTGGAAAATGATCTAAATACTTATAAAAAAAATTATGTTTATTTGCGGGAAAAACTATTTATTTTTAATTAAAAGAGACGATGCTTATGGGACATCTTCCAGGAGTGCGACCAAAGCATGAGGAGAGCAGCGTGTTATATAATGTCACCGCGCATCAATCATAAGTTTGTTGATTTGAAGGGGGGGGAGGGGCTTGACGGGGAAAATATTTTTTTGCCAATCAGCATCCCACGAGGAGCTGTTGGCTGCTAGGGGCGTGGCTTTGTTGTGATGTCGCAGCCTTTGATGGACAGTGATTGACAGGTGGTATATCCAGTCACCAAGTGTCTGTCCTATATGCCAAACAGTTTCCAAGGACGACTTCCCAGATGGTTCTGCTCAAGCAACCAATCTGTCAGTGTCAGGTTACGGTGGGGGCAAAGCAACATAAAAACAGATAGACGGGACCATATAGTAGAGCGTGTACGCCAGATCTAGCCAGCGATAAAAATAATGAAATATGCAAATAGTGTGCAGGCAGACCATGAGACACAGAGGTGGATAAACCGTGTGTGTGTGTGTGTACGTGTGCACGCATGCACGCCTGCGTGTGTGTTTGTGTTTGTGTGTGTGTGTTTGTGTGTGTGTGTTTGTGTGAGTGTGTTTTTGTGAGTGTGTTTATGTGAGTGTGTGTGTGTTTGTGTGAGTGTGTGTGTGTGCGTGTGTTTGTGTGCATGTGTGCGTGTGTGTGTGTGTGTGTGTGTGGTTGTTACGAGGTGTAAGGGTCATTCAGATGGAGGCCAATACCAGTCTGGAGACACACCAGTGAGTCTGATGGCTATCTGTCTGATCCCATACACTTTATTAGCCCATAAAATAAGCCTGCGACCAAACCAGCTAGCATCAGCTATATGTGTGGATAGCAGAGCATCAATAACAGGCAGCCATCTCGGGAAATAGATTGTTCTATCTGCTGGGAGCCACCGTGGTAAGATTCATATGCCTGCGCTGAGCTGGGGACAACATTAGGTGCAATACAGGGATGGGACACACAAAGCATGGCTCAGTCTAATTCAGTTCAGTTTAAGGCTACTGTGCAGTTTTGTCTTGACAAATGAAATGTGTTTAACTGGCTATTTCATATAGGCCTATAGACATGCTTTATTTGGAGAGGCACTGGGTGTACTGTGCTGTCAAATCTTCGGAAATGACATTGGAGATGACTGAGTGGTATTGAAATTAACATTCAGTACACAGGCAACAACTCTGGTGGACATTCCTGTCCACCGGTATCTTGATATGCAACATCTGTCAAGAGGCTGGATTATTTCAGTGCTCACTAACATGGGTTTTTACAACCTTGTGAACACACTTTGTGAGAAATAACCCTTTTTGTGGTTAGAAGTCCTATATATTTTACTTACTATTTTAACTCGTATAAAACTGGATCAAAAACATACGTTTGCGTTAATATTTTTGTTGAGTGTAGTATATACTTTTAAACTGATTAAAAAAACTGAATAGAACAGAATAAAATGAAATCACACAATAACAATAATATTGTTGTACAGGCTAAACGTATAAGACAGCATGAGCTATAACAGGGATGTAAGGACCGTGCGTGTATACTGTATATACTGACTGCGTGCATGTGTGTGCGTGTGTGTGTTTGTGTGTGTGAGAGAGCAGGTGGGTGGTCACACCATGCTGCCAATCCGCTGGATGCCCCCTGAAAGCATCATGTACAGGAAGTTCACTACCGAGAGCGACGTTTGGAGTCTGGGCGTGGTTCTGTGGGAGATCTTCACCTACGGAAAACAGCCTTGGTACCAGCTCTCCAACAACGAGGTACAACACCACTTGTCTTCTGGTGCTTCTCATCGGTGGCACTGACGAGCAGACTACAAGAGTCACGGGTATCTTCACTATCTCGAGGGGCAGTTTGTTTTACAGCCAGCAATAAAACAAACAGTGCAATCACCCGTCAGATGCATTACATCTGATGGGAAGGACGATCGAGGCAGTCTCGGTGACAGTGTTAACAGCAGCAGTTCATATGTGGCCCCCATACACATGCACGCACGCACGTACGCACACACACACACACACATCATTGACCAGGCATGTGTAACTCGGGGTGAGTGCAGACAAAGACAACAGACCAACTCGGAGATACGTATTTAGTACAACGAGCAACACTCACTGGCTCTGTTGGTCCAAAACACACAGACAACACGACATCAACAATAACCGACATTAAAACAAAGGACGGCCCTAACCTAATACACACCCCACAAACACAAAGGCTGGAGTATGCTGGGGTCACAGGCAAGCGTCCGCCGGTCAGACGGCTGTAAGATATGTATATACATTATATACAACATTTGAGCTATATGTTTTTTTTTTTTACTAAGACCATATATATATATATATATATATATATATATATATCTTTACAAAAGTATAAGCCTAAAGTTCTAACTTAAGTACACTTAGAGTGAGAGCCTGATAATAAAAAGCAGAACAAAATAAAATAACAGAAATATCTCTCTAAAGGAATTGAGAGAACAATTCAATCATCCTTGAGAAGGTCCTGACCCAGTTTCCTGCATATAGCGTTGTACAGAAGATCATTCCACCTAAAGCCCTTTAACCTTAACCTTAGCCTTAGCCTCTCTGCCTTAAGTCTGTGCTTGAGATCGTTAAGCCCCCATCTCTGGTTACGGCTGTCTGATCATAAGGCTCTCTTCCTCTAACTTTGACCCTTTAACTCACTATGGTCACACAGATACCTTGACCTTTCACCTTGTCCCTGATCATATTGATTTAACTATAGATCTATGTCTTGGCTACAGATTAATCTCACAGGCAGTATACTACACACGGCAAATTATCCGTATTAAGATCAAATTAGAATCCTTTTTTTATTTAATTTTCTGTTTTGGGTGGGGGTGACATAATCAAAACTAATTACACAGTAGCCATGAGCTGTCATTTATGGGTTAGTTGACATGGGCTCTGTAAGGGAAGGAGCAGAGAGGAATATTATAGCAGAAATGAGAGTAGTCCATTCTGAACACATATTACTGAAGGCACGCATGCCTCAGAGCACATATTGTATAAAGTAAGGAATTAATATCACGTGGTTCAAGGGCTTTATCATAACAAAAGTGAGAACACAAAGAAAAACAGCTGTCAAATACTATATATGGTTTTAACCTAAATGTATTGTTTTCATATTTAAACGATATGGTCTTATATTAACGATAGAATTTATAGCAAGTCTCAGAACTGTTAAATGTGATGAACCAAGCCAGTTCATATAATATTTCATATAATATTTCATATTATATTTCAACAGAATATTTCAGGAAAGTTGACACAAGGCACTCACTTCTACAGCTCGTCATTTTACACTTCATCTTTATGGCGACGATGAACCAAATACACCAAAGTCTATTTAGTTCTTTATTACAGTAATGCTGTGGCAACAAACAGTGTTGTTGGCATGGAGATAAAACATCACCCTCCCCACTAGGTGATAGAGTGCATCACCCAGGGCCGTGTGCTCCAGCGCCCCAGGACCTGTCCCAAGGAGGTGTATGACCTGATGCTGGGCTGCTGGCAGCGGGAGCCCCACATGAGGCTGAACATCAAGGAGATCCACTGCCTGCTGCTCACCCTGACCAAGGCCTCACCCGTCTACCTGGACATCCTGGGCTGAGCTCACACAGGAGAGTGTGTATGTGTGTGTGTGTGTGTGCGTGTGAATTTTGTGTATGTCGAGCTCGCATATATAAATGTTTTGTGTGTGTGCGCGTGCGCATGTGTGTCTGTGTGCACGTGTCTGTGTGTGTGCGTGTGTGCGTGCGCGTGAATGTGAACATTGTCTATGTCCAGCTCGCACATATAAATGTTTTATGTGTGTGTGAGTGTGTGCGTGCTCCAGAGCTTGCGTACTTATAACTATACAAGACTTGACGTCACTAACAGACCCTTAAAGGCAATCAAGAGATTTATTTTAACCTTTGACCCCTGCAGTACTCCCACCACATTTCCCCTTTGCTCCTGTGTGCATCTTTTACTTCGTAACACGTTCCTTCCCGAAGAGATGCTTACCAAGAATATTTTAACTGTGGGCGGGTGAAACAAAAAATATAAACTCTCTTCTTTCCAAATGCTTTAAACTGACAGCGGGCTACATTGTGGAGATGCTGTATATGCAGGACTAAATTGAATGAGTCATTGTACAAACTGAAAAGTGATGCCTCGGCCACTGCCTGCTGGCCAGCGGAAACATCCGGAATACACCAGAAATTTCATAATGGGGAGAAGGGTTGGGTGGAGAAGAAGGGATTGGGGGGGGGGGGATTCCGGGAACTTCTTTTTGCTTTGACTGTAAATATGAGACTGTATTTTGGCGAGAGATCACAAAGGAAATGGCTCCGTGTGAAGTCGAGCCACAAAGACACTGTGTTTTCCCTTTTCTCCCTCCGCGTGCGTCCGTCTGTCCTCCCGGCCCCCGCGCCGTTGTCATCCAACACAGCCGATTGGACGAGGACAGATACAACTGTATATGAGTAACAAGATGAAATATATGTAAACACAAGCTGGAATTCGCCTGGCAGGGCATTTTAAACACACCACTACCACAATACTTCTTCTGAACACAGAAGAGAGATTATAGTTGGGATGTTCGTCTATGTACTGTATAATATTGGAAATTAAGTGAATGAATTGTGAATGACCCATGTTAGAAATGTATGTTTATTTTATTTCATATCTACCATATAATATACACCGCATCCACATGCTATATATTCATATTGTATTGTTCTGCCGCAACCACGTCCATTTTACGGCAACGTGTTTCATGACGAGTGGCTTTTATCTATTTATTTATTTATTTATTTATTAATTTTATTTATTCATTTATGTGTGTAATACGTGACAGATGCTTCACTTGTGTCAAGTGTTGGTGTCGGAGGGCAATTGATTTATTTGTCCGCAGCTGTCTCCATCCAGGTCCTGAGATCTTGGCGTGTGTGTGTGTGGGGGGGTTAGGTTCTTAGCCTGGTGCGCGTGCGGCAGGGCTGTATAAGGTGTGGTTCAGTTGGTCAACCCATATTAAATCACCAGGGCTCTCAGCACTCAGACATCCTTGAAAACCACATTGATGCTAGGCACAGTCGGGCACACAGTGAAACGCCCCCCCTGCACGTGTCCGGTGCACACACACACACACACACACACACACGCACACACCTTATCCCGTCATCCTGCCATCTATTCTCAAACACACACACACACGCACGCACACACACTGAGACATTCAAAATGGTCTGAGAAGGAAATTGAATTGTGCATGTTTTATTATTTGAGCGGTGCAGTGCTTTAGCCAGGCCCCGTCCCCTGTAATGGTGTAATGTATATTTCATTACAGTCTAATGGGCTCCATTAGCACAGTCTCCTCACAGACATTCAAGACTTATTGTTTTATGGGCTGAGAAGGAAGAAGCGATGGAAAGGGGGTAACAGGGGACCTGGGGAGGAGAAGAGGAAGATGAGGGTTGTGGGAGGGGCTCAGTGGGAAGAGAGACTGTCTGTCCAATTAAAAACAGAGAGACTGTTTTGAAAAGGGAGAGCACTGAGTTTCGGGGAGGCCGCGGGCGTTCGAGGTGAGTGAGTTCTGGAGAGAGAAGGTAGTTATAGAATTGAGAGAGAGAGCGAGAGAGAGAGAGAGAGAGAGAGATATGAATCCCTCTGGGGGAGAAAGGCCAGGCTAGCCAGCAGCGATCATCACGCTTTTATAAGCTGCAAGTCGTAAATTCACTCCCTCGTTGCGTTCCTGCAGTGTATACAGCAGGCCTTAACCGCACAACTACATGGACTGCCATATTCACACAAACACACACACTCTGGCACGCTTTTGTACACGGACACATGCGCCCGCTCCTTGCTCACTATTTACTGATGCCGTACCAACTGACATAACTGACATAACTTTGAATCGGTAGTGCTCCGTATTTCGATCCACTTCACTCACCCACTTTGTCAAAGCTTACACATATGAGTGTTTATTGACACGCTGTAAATACATTTCATGTTAGGACTTTAATAGGTGCATATTAAAAAATAAAAATAAACTCAACAGTTCAAACTAACAACCATTTTAAGAAGCCTTAGTTAGATGTAATGTCCATATGTAGGTGAATGTCTTTCTTGTTTGTTTCCTATAAAAGCACTGGATCTTAGAGGATGTTTTTATTGATTTATGGTATAATGAATGGTTAATTAAGAGACTTTTGTACATTTCTTTCTATGTGAGAGTTGTTTTTTAAGGTTTATAGCCTATTTGGTTCTGTTTTACAGCAATGAAACAATTTGTTGAGACTGATTGGTACATTTAAATGCCTATGTTATTGCAAAAATGTAAGCTAAAGTTGGGTGTATGTACTGTATTTTAGTATGTCAAAATCCTTCTTTACATCAACCTTGTCTGTCTATGTGGACATTATACTCCACAGCAGAAATGAACACTTTATTAGCTTGTTAGCTAGTAAAGGTAGTCTGGGCTACTGTAAAATGAAACGTCACTAGTGAAGACGTGACTGCAGGGCTCATGAACAAGGTACGAACAGGGAAAACATGGGCAAACAAAAATTGTTCAAAATCGTTAATTGTCAACATCTATCCCTGATGTAGTAGTATAGGTCACTAGTGCAGTTTATGGTAAATCAAACAATTAAAGTAATAGTCAAAGTCATACAGTATCGCTGTGCAATAACACACAAGTTGTTTGATGACCTGTAGGGTAGGGGAAAAAAGTACTTTATACGCAACAGCTATGTCAGCTGAACTTTGTCCGTATTTCGTCGTGTTTTGTAATTTGTGAACTGTGTCAAATTGGACAGTGATGAAGGTCGATGGCAGATATGTGGTGTTTTCAAAAGAGACCACAGTATGTGAGGAATGTTTTGGCATGGACTAAACCTGTGGTAAAGACTTGGCAGCACCAGGCCGGAGCATTCCATTGGAACTCTCCGGAACACTGTTCGAACACCTTCAATCCTCTATGTTGAGGGATGCAACTAAGACTACCTGCCTGGCTGTCTTTGATGTCATCTATGACATTGATGTCATAGACCACAGCTTTTTCCTATCGGTAAGAAACAAAACCGGCAATAGCTGGATACATCAGATAGGGAGGGACTGACAATCACACACTTGTTTCTCTCTCATAAGTGGCCTAGTGTAAAATAAATACTGTTCTACCAATGTTCCTCAACTATGCTGCCACTCGTACATGATAGTCTGAAACATTGGTCTGAAAATGTGCTGTTTTTTTCTTTTGTTTTTCTAAAACATTACAGTGAAAGGAATGGACAAAAGATGTAATGTACAAATGTGAATACGCTTCTGAAAGAATGAAATACTACTGCATCTGAGACTGTGTAGGGCTCTCTGGTCTGTTCTTCCTTCTCGCTGAAGCGGAAGACTGAAAAATGGACAGTTGGGACTCAAATAACACAAAATTTCATCCTGCCCCCACGACTGAGCTTCTATGTTTATTTTTCTGCCTGTTGCGATGTGTGTGTGTGTGTGTGTGTGTGTGTGTGTGTATGTGTGCGTGCGCACGCGTGTGTGTGTGTGTATGTGTGTGTGTGTGTGTGGAACGATAAGCGATGCCAGGGCGAAATGGCAGAAAGACGTGGGCTGGTTCAAGATCCAGCCAAATTCTGGGACCGAATTATACAGAAACTGGCGGTTTATAATGAATTTATAGTTATCACACATATATATAAATTTCCTTAATCTGAAATTAGCCCTCTTCTTGACACAACAAGATAAGGCTGTGTTCCATAAAGGTATATTAGCAATATTACCAGAGACTTATATTTACCTATATAGGCTTAGTATGTAATCAAAAAACTTTAGTGAGAAACTCCTATTGCTCTGGAGGCTGAGGCAATTGCAATCCACTCACCACCATACCAGTGTTTTTTGAGAAGGGCTCATGTTGCATTGCATCCTCCAACTCCCCACTAAAAGGTCACTGTCTACCACTGGAGATCTAATACAACTTCCTTAAGAAGAACATTGCCTTAGTGAAGAATCCAGCGCCAGTGTAATACAATTGTACTGAGTCAAAGCCCAGCTACTCTGAGTCAAAGCCCAGCTACACTGTTTTCCTGTTGACACCATGGAGAATGTTTTTACTGGTGTTGGTATTGGGTAGCATAGATATTGTGGTAAAGATGATGGTGCTCTGGTGTACCAGACACGCACGCACAGTCTCACCTTGTGTGGCAGATTTCATACTGTGTCATTATAGTGATGATAATGATGATGACGATGGTGATGGAGAAAATGTGAGCTCTGAGCGTGGACAAGTCTGTTATGATACATTGTAATTAATAAAAAGTGTAATGTCTTACCTACCTTTGCTGCAGGTGTGTGTGTGTGTGTGTGCATGCGTGTGTGCGCGCGTGTGCGTGCATGCACGTAAAGAGGTCGATATCAAAATCAAAAATAAGGAAAAACCTGAACAAATGAAACTGAATAGAGCTAGAGTGTGCTTGAGCGACACCACTTCACACACTTAGTGTAGGTCTTTTATTAGCCCACATATAAACTCCATGTCTGTCAAGAAAAGAATCACTCCCTTTGTGTGCGCTTTAGTGGCAGGCAGATTGTAGATTGTATTAGCAAATTGGTCAGAAGGGTGTTTCCCCCATGAAACAAGGCAGTGGCTGGAATACAGTGTGCGTGGTTTTGACACAGAGGCCTGCCTGGAGTTAATCTTTTAATACAAACATCACTGAAAAAGAAATTACTAATCTACAAGAATGGGAAGGGGATAATTACATTTGTCTAATGTATGTGTGTGCACATTACACATATGCGTGCACATGCTTATTGTGTGTGTGTGTGTGTCTGTGTGTCTCTACATGTGTGTTTGTTTCAGAGTAAGTAGTAGTAGTAGCAGTATAGGCACTTTCCCAAACCTCCAGCAGAGAATCCGCTTACTCAGCACTCTGCACTCATAAATAACACTTTTAATCAGCCACCCCCCCACCC
>JAODUK010000024.1:1228524-1274625 GCA_027564635.1 Typhlichthys eigenmanni
TGTGTGTTGTGTTATTTTGAGGGGACAGCAAATTTACACTGTTCTACAAGCTGTACAATCACTACTTTACATTGCAGTAAAGTGTAATTTTTTCATTGTTGTCACAAATTGCAAATATGCAAATATGCAAATATGTGAGGGGTGTACTCACTTTCTGTTCCCTGAGATAATATCCCTACCTCATATATTCATCAAGCATTATTTATTGTTTAATATATAGCTAGTATTTCACATTTGCTGTGTTGTGTATTACCTCAGATGGTGACAGAGATAAGTAATGTCCTCAGAGAACCTATAGAAGAACAAAAATATAAGTATGTACATTCTCAGTGCAGGTCTATGGAAAATGTTATTTGTTATTCAAATGTTGCCATCTACTCTTAGCCGCCATTTTATACTCCTCTCTAGTAAGAATTTGTTTGTGCCGATTCACCTTTTGAGGGTTGAGCCTGTCAGGTCTCCATCACTGTAGCAATGTTCCTGCAGAAGGTCTGTACGCTCCTCCTCGTCATTTCTCACTGAGAAACTTACTGCTAGAAAATATAGTACAGCTAGTAAGATTACAGCTGTAAACTTTTTAGAGAAAATAAATGTTTGCAACTAGCTAGAGAGTCAAAGAATAGTTGAAAGTTACATAATCTGTGGGCTGGATAGTGCAGTAAGTGGTGGGCTCTAGGCAAACATCGATCCCCAACAAGCGAAGCCTAGCTGGAAGCCTCCTTGTCACCAAACCCCAACTTAGTCCTCAGTTGTTTTAGTAAGCAGACTCAATGTACTTGTCTGCTGAATGACCTGATTGTAATTATAATGATTTCAGTCTATTTTCAGATATATAGACAGGCTTTCAGTCTAAGAACTCTCAATCACAACTTCCTGTGAGCTGGCAACGACAATAGCCAGGTAAAACTATTTGCCTTATTATTAAAGAAAATAAATGTCTCCATACAGCTAGGGAATCAAAGAATAGTTCAAAGTTACATACTCTGACTATATAAACTTTGATATCTCCTTCTTGGGCAGCAAAAACTTCCCACTAACAAATTGTTAATTTGACATTAGACGTGGTTCAATGTCTAAAGTGGTACTAACCTTTAAACCTTGTACTTAGCCTATATCTAATGTTTAACATATTTCTAACTATGCTGAAATATACCTTAAATTCCACATCAGACTGCAGTATGTTGAGAACTCATTCATTCACCAGATGGAGATACTCTTTGCACAAATTAGAATTATGTTAATGAGAAACATTGCGTATCGGTTTTACATACAAATATCTGTCAGACTATCACAATAAACAGCATTTAATACACAGAATATTGAGTATGGATATTCCTAATTTTCCATTTTTTCTGAATATATCATACTCTTCTTAAGATGTGTGATATTTTCTTTGCCAGCATATAAATTTACTCTTCTATCTTATTTGATGAAATCCTCAATCATGATGATTTGGGTTTTTTGCACATTCTGACATTGGGGGTATGTGTCTCAATTGCGGTTTTTACGTGACTGAGATTGAGAAGTTAGGTAAGTAGTACCTCTGTAGGACAGGAAATGTAAGTTAAATGCAGCATGATGCACATCCTGGGTGCATATTATGCACGGTTGGATGGAATATTAATTTTGCATGGAATATTAATTTTCATTAGCCATGTAAACAGCTTACTATGAACATTTGTTTTGCATGTAAAAATATAGTCAATGTAAATAAAGACTGTCTGAATACATGCATTTGAGTTGGGCTGTCCACATTATTCACAATTCTGTTTCACTCTTGTGTTGTTTTAGGCCCTCATCACACACAGGATATAGTTATACAGATAGCTCATTTATTTTGCATAAACTTAAATATATCTCACTTATTGCACCCATACAAAAACTCCTCCCCAAAGAAAATAAAAAAATTCAATAAGATTGACAAAAAACTGCATTTCTTGGAACAAAGATAACATGGGTGAATGAAAATAACGTTCATTCCTTTTTGTCCAGCACTAATACATTGGGATGTGGCTAGATAGGGAGATAATTAAGCTCCAAAATTAAATAATGAAGGGTGTATGTATCAAGTGACAGGTTTTCTATAGTGGGTATAGTTACTAGTTAGTTACTACTCAATAAACCAGCTCCTGAGACAAATATAAAAGGAGAGAGTAAAAAGGTAAAGGTAACGTAGCAGGAATGATAGATTTATGAGCGGTATGTAGTGTAAAATAGGCTGGTCACACTAAACTGGACCTTACACAAGCATCTGTTACCATGGCTGGTAAAGTATCCACATTATATCACCAAAGATGATATTAAATAGCTTACCACTCCAGTATAGCTCTGGTTAGTTGTGTATGGCTGCTAAGAGAGCATATAGACAACTAGCCTAAACATAGGGAAAGAGAATGAGCAATAGTTAAGAATAATAATCAATGTGCTTGTGTGGATATTTTGTATTTGTTCACTAACAGTGGAACCAACAACCAACCAATGGATACACTGAATAATCTTCTGGACTCTCCAGACATTTTGGGGTTGGTGTGGATCGATGGCCTTGGTTCCAATAGTGAAGACTGGTCACTTTGTCTGAACCTTTTAGAGCACCTGTGTCTTAATCTAATGAACCCGATGGACCTTCTAATGGAGCACAATGGTGTGTGCTTTAATCTGCTTGGTTCTTTGTGCTCCGATGACCCTTTTGTATTGATGTTGTTCCTGTACAGCTGAATAAATCTGATGTTTAAATTTGATTGTTTTTCCTTGTGTGTATGTATATTGCATAATTATTTGAAAGGTTTCTCTGTTAGACAGATTAGCTGCCAATTTCTTTTATTATGCTATCTGACTGACATTTTGTCCTTCAGACAAAAATGTGTCTATCAATATGTCATGTGGAATAATTTCAAGTATGTATGGTGATATATAGAACTAAATAGCCTAAATATGTCATTTTGGATATTTTGAAGTTGAACAAGAAACAATCGTAATACCTTGATATAGTCTGCATGACATTGTGGATTTTTTATATGTTAAAGTAGTTTTAGTTAATGGTTGAAAGTTAATAGTTTTGCATTATTTTAAGTATTATAATGACCCAACACAATTAAATTGAATGAAACAATAAAAATGTGTGATACTGTGTGTGTTTGTGATTGCAATACTTTTATTACATGGAAGTGAAGACATTTAATTTGTCATCATCATGTCAGAAACTGTTTTGAAACATACTATTTCTGCCTACAATATCCATAATTCAGAGTTATTTATGGTTACATAATGTTACTTGTTTAAAATGTGTACACAATAAGACACTGTTCACAAACACATCCATTGGCTTTTTCTTGGGAAATCGAGGACAAAAATTAAAACTACATGTAATATCAACAGTTTACAGAAACACTGTTATTAGGCTACATGACAGTGTCACAATACCATTAGGCACTATGCTATCCAAACATCCAAACCTCGTGTTGGTTCCTAAAATAGCCTACTACTGTAAATTCTAGCCACTTGAAAAGCCTAATACCAGAATTGAAAGTCAATATTAATGTTAGCATGGACGCTTATATTTATTGTGTTAACATGTCATTAGTTAAAGATATAGGCCTACTTCTGATTTATGTGACTTAGGCTAACTTTGTAAAGTTAGTCAAAGTCAACCCAGGATTTCATATAGGTAATATGGTTGCCATGTAAAATATATAGACAAAAGTAGCCTATTTGTGGTTTGTTGTCTTTAACTTTGGCATTGTGTTTGTACAGTTTGCCTCATTAGGTCGTGACATACTACAGATACATTCCATCACTATGATTGGTGCTGTGCTTGCAGTCGTGGTTGTTGCCATCTTCTCTCTGACTCTTAACCTTCTCAATCGCTATGGCGACTTCTGGAACCAGCAAAGGATGGTGCTGTTTGGTACTCTCCTGTCCTGGTACCTTTGTTTCCTCATTCCTTTTATCTTGTCCCTGGATGTCAGCATCAGTCATACTAATAATATTAGTATACGAATCAATCAACAAATATTTTTAATAGTTTTATGAATGTTTACAATCATTAATTTATTATTTATACTCCTGTGTCCTGCGTATGTACTATACAGCATATCAAAGTGTAAATAGGCTACTGTTATTCTTTTTATTAGACAGTTATTGTGCATTTCCTTGGTTGAAATGATCTATCCCCCTTACAGACCAGACCCCTTATTTATCATCAGTGTAAGCAAGATACAGCAGAGCACCCTTCTACTGTGAAGAGGTTCCGTCACTCCAACAGAGTCCAACGTGTATGTTCATCCAACTATTAGATAGGTAGAAGTGACCTTTTTTTAAAGTTATTTAATCTTCAGTATGGTACAGCCACTCCCACAGAGCGTTATGAGGTATAAACTGGAATTTCTCCATACAACAGGCCATATCAACTGTGTGCTAGCATTAATTATAGTTCCATATTACTAATATGCTATTATATTGATTTAAATTACACAGCCGTAAATAATTATATACTATCACGTCACTCTGCCGCTAACTAATGCTCTCTGCAATAAATGGCCAACACATCAGCAGACACTTGATAGCTTTACATATTGAAACTAATGGTGTGATCAAATGTGTATCAGTTGTTGGTAACTCATTTATCAGAACATCACATTTCTACTGACTTCTAAAATCTCACATATCACTATCTGATTTAGTGTAGGCAAGGTGTGTAAGGAACCATGGAGTTATATCCTAGAATCTAGGATATAACTCCATGGTTCCTTACACACCTTGTAGGACCTAGATAGTGTCCTCCCAGTGTACTGGAGAGTTGTTTACTGGACCTCCCAGGTTCTAACTTGGTGAGATTCTGACACACACACACACACACATTGTACAACAGGGTGAAGGTTTGGAGAAAGAGCAGGTGAAGGTCAATATCACAGGAGAAGGAGCAGGGTGAAGGTCAATATCACAGGGACAGAGACAGGGTCAGTTTTAAATACTCACTGGGTTAAACAGAGCGTTTTCACAGTTGGTTTGATAACAGTTATTGGTTTACAGACATATCCAGGAGGTGGGTGGGATAACAGACCAGCCAGAGATGATTAGTTTTCTGGTGAGTGGTCCCTGCTGCGGGAGGAGGAATGCCATATGGGTGATCCAGGCTGTATGCAGTTAAGAGTGAGAGCGGCAGTTTGGGGATGGATGCCAGCTTGCGTCAGACGATTGTTCTCGTTAATGTAGGGGTGGGGTGGGGGTGGGGGGGGGGGGGGGGTTGGTGGTCAGTGAGAGCCAAGAGGTCAGTGTTGAACAGGTGGAACTAGGTCACGTCTGATCAGTCAATTTTTGGTAGGATGTATTGCAGTAGCCTACTTCTGAATATTCTAAACAAATACCCTATCTTATGTGGCCTATATAGGCTACACAACGAATGAAGGTAACAGGCTTATCCAGGTATAGTGTGATTATTACAGTAAGGTCATAATTTCGACATGGTAATGTCTATTATATCCATTATATCATGCAGTCTGGTTTTAGTAGCACATGCTTCAGAGCTGCAACATCTCAAAACAACAACGTTTAGTAAAACACATTCTGTAGAGAGGCATATATAGCCTACATAAAATGTAAACATTCACAGTATGTTAATAATACCTGCAGGTTATTTCTGTGACCACCAGGGGGCAGCAAGGTTAAATAGAGGTCTCTATAATAACAATGCCGCATGCTAAATGACTTGATGATCATTACCCCTTCGACATATTAAACATTGTGCAGTTATCAGTCTTCTTGTCACACGCAGTTATCTACAGACGACACATTATTTCCTCCTTCAATAGCTCCTCAAAACTAAAAACAGAAGTGTTAATAGATTAACATCGGATTTGACCAATAGCGTTATTGGTGTACCGAGATTCATTTTTGTTGAAAGCTTGGATGTAATTTGCCAGGACAATTTTCTTTTCTTTGCATGACTTGGATATCTAGGTAAATTGATTCCATGTTTTAGAATGCTTAGTGTAATAATTTATCCACAGCCTATTCTTTGATATTTGATTATTTCCCTACTATTGCAAAGAAGTTACCCTCCTTGCTCTTACCGCAAGCATTGATCCTCCTTGAAGGTGTTGAGCGAACCTTCCACCTCTGTCATTATTCCATGTAACTTCTCAATTACTGAAAAGTCAAAGAAGAGATAGCAACCACTTATTTTCACTGTTGTAATAATGAACTTTCCATAGAGCAGACAGTTATGTTTTCATGTCAGTATCTGTATGATTATGTGATAAAAAAGCTATATTCTCACATTCCCTTCTCCTTCTCTCAGGTGGGGAGTCACGTTATCAGAGACCCATCCAGACTGAGCCAGTCCACAAAGGGATGGGAAGAGCGAATGAAACACATCGGCCCTTCAAGAGGAGGGCCTGTTCTGCACATGTACCACAGGTAGGAAGTCTTGATTTAATATCTTATTCATATATATATATATATATATACTTTTGCTACTTTTCATTCATAATAATTTGATGTTTGGTGAATTGTTGTGGTTGTTTTGCCCCAAAATTATGTTGTTTGTGTTTATTAACTTTAACTCTATTTTGTGTCATTGATGTGCAGATAGATTGAATTAAACAACAAACATATATTGGGAACCTTTCTTGGAATCTGCATGTTTACTTTACTGATATCTTCTGTTTCCTTACAGAGCTGTTCCTAGCTGGAGACAAGGCCTATGATGAGCAAACTGGGGAATTATTTTAAAGTAATTGTCACCATACAGTTTTAGAATGTTAATAAACCTTTATTTTACCAGGCCAATTTACTCACTGAGATTAAAAATCTATTTTACAGGAGTGACATGGTAAAGCATGGGCATCAACAACAAAGATACTCACAACACATGCTGAAATCAAAATTCAACAATGTACCATCCAATGTCAGTATAAAGTATACGCCACATTTATTAACTGTGCGAACATTCTTATGCTTGTTTGGCGAGATACAAACGGTTTCATAAATCACACGTGAACCCTATCTTAAGATGACTTTTGTGCTCGGATCTGCGCTGGTTTCAACGATAGATTGATAAATGAGGGCCATTGTTATCAAAGACACAGTCAAGTTTCTGAGCACTCCCCTGGGGACCATACAACAATAATTACTAGGAAAAAAAAGCTGTGCCAAGGCAATTCCTTGTGCTGATTAACAAATATGTTTGCTGAAAATACGTATATATAAACATATTTACAATGTCTATAACGAGCATTATAATGTGCAATGCATGCATTTCATTACCTTGCTACAAGCTCTGTAATGCGTATGACAAGTAATATACGGGCTTATACGTATGTGCAAAACCAATTTCTGCTAAATTCAAGGAAAATAGGCAGTATATTGCATTAATGCATCTACAGTATTACATTTCTATTAGGAGATAGGCACAATCTTAGCAACAGCATCGTATGTTTAAATGCATTTATGCTTGCTATGTAGTGGCATGCTTGAAATCACATTTGCCAAATAAAAAATAAAAAATTCTATGTGCAAATGCATGTCAGATGTAAGCCCAGTTACCTTTTACTGAAAGGACTATGAACTCAGTTTTAGTGTGACTACTGAATATTCCCTTCCTCCAGATGCCTTTTCACTCCTCTCCTCCTCCTTCCAACCCTTCTATCTCCTCTCCACAGGCAGTTGTTGAGTCACTGGGACCATATCCAGTGTGGCCTTATTCAGATCAGTGAGAAACATCCCGTGTGTGTGAACATTATTTGTCTCTCGGCCTACCCACGGAACAACAGCAACGAGCACACTGAAACCTCAGGGTTTGAAGTTCGTATCATTCGATCCATGGGAAACCCTGGCGCACAATGATGCCAGGGCACAATGTGGACACAGTTCTGTCTGTCCCCTGAGGGCCACCGTAGACTGCAGATCCTATAACCTGTCCTGGATACATCTCCTCCTCTGGGAGAGTGCCACTCCCATCTGAATTAATTGGCCTGGTAGCTCTGGGCAATCTAAAGTTACATGTCCAGCACACAACTTTACTGAGGGCATAGCCTGGCTTATCCGTGTGAGTGTATGCACATGTAATACTTTTATGTTGACGATGATATCATGCAGCCGTGGGCTAAAGGAAATAGCAGGGTTCGCCAGTTGGTTTGCACTTTACTTCTTCCATGTTCATTGTCCCTGCTGAAGTTAACAAACGACAGTATATGTAAAGAAACTGTATATTTAAAACTCAATGGTACTTTTTTCTAACTAAACGTGATCTGAGGACATTGTATAATTATGTTATGTTATGACAGTCATCACATTAACAGGCTCAGATTTCACTCTGAACGTTTGACACCAAAAGGCTTGGCGCCTGTTGTCAGTTAGAAATAACTGTCATTGCATAAGGAGGAAGAACACAATCCCTTCCTTCCTCCTTCCTTCCCTTCCTTCCAAAATTAACTTAATGATTCATTCATTCATTAAATGTATGGATTTGTTCTATGGGTCAGCCTCCAGCAATAGACTGCATGAGGGAATGTTGCAACATTAAGTTAATTTTGTATCTCTTGACAATATGCGATAGTGGGGAAAGTGTAATGTAATGATTAACCTGTGTCATTAGGTTAGTGGTTAGGGTGGTCAGAATTGATCATCGTTGAACAAGATGCTTAACCTCTACCTGCTCAGCAGCATCTTCTGAATGACGTGATTGTATTGGTTGTAGTTAAAAACAAGTAGGCCAGACTGTATCTCTTATGAGGCCAAACAAGTTTCAAATGACAATGATTGACTTTTACTTGTAGAAGTACACTGATACTTCTACACAGCATGAAATTGACATAACAGCACCTGTGTCTTGAAGACAAAGACATTTATTGTAGGCTGTCGACAGTCAAGAATATTCTGGATTCAATGCATTCCAGACAGGCTGAGATTTATCTGGGGTGGGGGGTCTGGAATCGGCCCTCTTTGTGGTGTCACTACGCGAAAACACTGCAATTCTGGAACCACAACCCTTCTTGCAGTGTAGACATGAGGGCAGGAAGTGGAATGTGGAAGAGCCCTATATTCGGTGAGGACTTTCTTTACTGCTGCTTGACTCTGGCAGCCTTTCAGAAAACGTCTTCGTAGAATGTGATTGCTTCCTGTAAATTGCTTATGGTTCTGAGCAAGACCTTCCCAATTAGAGCTGTGTGTGGATTGTTCTGAGCAAGGTTATGCCGTTAGTAGCCTGGTGTAATCAGACCATATTCATTTTGTTTTTAAATATATTCTGGCCACACTCCATTGGGAAGTGTTCGCCGTCATTTCCTCCTACTTGGTGTAGCTCTCTGGTTAATTTTCAAACTTTTGGAAAGCGCAATCAGCATTGCTACAATTGTTTTGATCGCCTCATCTAGCTCTAACGCCATTTAGAAACATGATCGACTTCAAGGTCATCTCACTAGCCCTGATTGGACCGCCAGCAGGTTGGCTGTGTGAACATTAATGCAAACAGGCTTTCCAGACTATAATCTCAGCCAAAAGACATTGATCTGAGAGCAAAGTTGGGCGGAGCCAGGCATCTGTTTATGTGGATTGTGAAGAGGTTGAGCCTAATGGTGTCCTTGAAAAACTCCTTTTCTGACCCCCCGGTGCTCATTAGCCAGCATTTAGTTATGAATAGAGGACATATATTGGGAGTCATGTGTCTGACATTCATATTACATGGCCTGTCTTTCGCAGATGGAGCTTGATGTAGTAGCAAAACAAACATACACACACACACACACACACACACACACACACACATTTTTGTGTTCAGGCCTCAGGTGTTGAGAGAATCCACCGCAGGGTTTGTTTCTGATGCCAGTGGTATGACAGAAGAGTTACACATATTAAACATTTGTTAACCTTTCTAAAGAAGTGTATCTTGTATTATGGAACGTAATAACAATTTTAAAGAACAGAAACAACAAACAAAAGTACACTGTGGAATATCTCTGACATACTCAATATTAGCTGCTGCATGTTCAAGGCCAGCACTAGTATGTAGGCCTTCTTTACATGCACATAAAACGTATACGGAACATGCGTTTTATTAGGCATTTATACTTCATAATGGAGAATGCCAAAAAAAGCGCATTACTGACAAATCACGTGTTGTTCATATCACCTTCCATATTCATAACACTGCAAACGTGATTACATACAGCATGTACTTAGCACTATAGCGTTAGGTACTGTTGTTAAGGCCACTAGGGATTTAATTGGATGATTTAATTATATATTGACGATACATGATGACAAAATGCTGTAACTATTCTGATATAATATTAGTTGCTTACAATTGCTGGTGTTTAACCTGTCCGACTAATGACACATGTACTACATTGTACTACCTCTGCCAATTTCTGTAAATGTAAATAGGAACCAATTATTAATTTTACTGTAACCTCAAGCACAACACTGGCACTGTGCATGTGTCCCACTGCTGCAGAGTAAATACTTACAGTCTCTCTTGATAGAAAACGTATTCTACATATCAGTGTGAAAATATGGCCTAGTGGCAGATGTCTATATAGGATAGGAGGATAGCCAGGATAGGCTAGTGTTTAGGGTGGTTGACACTAACACAGAAGTCCTGGATTTAGATCAGAGCAATATTCCTAATCCTTACTTTAATACAATATACTGTACACACTGCTGTTACATCACCATCTGATGAAATGAGGATATTACATCACTGCCAACTGTTATTGTACAGAAAAGAAACTGACAGGAATTGGTTGAACTTAGATATGCCAAGGAATAGGCCTATGAATTAACAATTCACTTCCACAGCCTATATTTTACGTTTTCTTTTCTTCTTTTGTTTTGTTTTATTAACCCGTTCTCCACAGGAATCTCAATTTGATCTGAACTCATGCAGCGTGAAAAGCCATTTGAAAAGACTAAGAGAGAGAAAAGAAACCAGCAAGGTTCTGCTCTGTCTCTCCTGCATGAAGACAGATCGTATTATTCCTCAAGCCCCCTTCTATCATTAAAAGCCGGTCTCCGTAGGATCCCCCCTTTTACATTTTTTCTTTTTTTAAGTCCCCACCCCTCCAGTTTTTCTCTCAATTGGCACCGCCCCCATTCTCTCACTGGTTCTTCCCGCTCCCTCTCTCTTCGGAGCTATCCCTCCTATTCAGTACGGGCTGAACTCACCAACAACAGATAACAGCCAAGAGCACGCCCAGCCAACTTCGGAAAACCGCCTACGGTACATGAAAGCAGAGACATTACTTTACAGGAGTTCCTCCACAAGTCCACAGGTACTTAAGCAACTTAGGCTATATCTTTAAAAATCTTTTTTAGCGTTTGATATGTTGTAGACCTATGTGATAGCCTAGGCTATATATGTGGTGTGGCTTAGGCCTATACATGTAGGCTATAGCCTATATAAGTGTTTTGACGGCTTTTATGTGTGTACGCACTGTACACGTGTGAAGTGAAAGTCTGCCTAGCGTTCTATTTGTGTGCTGGGATGCAGCGGGACATGACCTATAGGCCTAATTCTGTTACTTTCAGATAATGGATTTGGTTTTGTATTTTCAACTTTTTTGCCCCGTCTTTATTTTTTTATGCTTTTTTAACAAAGTTGAACATTTTATCATTGACATGGATTGCTTATGTGCTATGTGTGTTCCGAATCCGGACAATGTACTGCACAACAGTTGGAAGTCATTTTGCAGATATATGTCCATTCCATTTATGAGTGTAAATAATAGCATGTAGCCTGTGTTTTATTTAGAATTTGCGTATGGGCATAGTTGCGCGATTTGCGACATTGAAGCAACACTTGTTTTATCATTATGTGTTGTAATTAAGGACTGTATTGTTTGTGCTTAGTTACGTGCCTTATCTAATGGACTTCATTTCTCCCTGTACATCCACAGATAACGTGAACTGCGCGCTGTGGCTTCCCAGACAAAGCGGAGCGTGATAGTGCTGACGACAACGGCACCTCGGAGGTTTTGAGTTTAGATTTATGCAAGTTTTGTGGAAGATTTGACATTTAGCCTACTATCAAGCATCCACAGTCCAGTTGCAGCCCTCCGTGAAGCAACAATGACTCAAAGTAACGGAGAAAATTCACAACGAACGCGCAGTGGTCTCCGCCAAATCCGGTCAGGGATCCAGTCCCGCTCTCTGATGGCAAAGAAGAGAATCGAAAATATAAGAAAAGAACATGTAAAAGGATTCTTCATGAGAAATGCCTTTGTGATTCTTACCGTAGCTGCCGTTATTATTGGTAAGCCTGTCTGCCTAGACAACTGTTTGTGCGTGCTGTTGACCCAGCGAAATAAACTGCACAAATCTACTTGAAAAGTTACCATCCAACGTTGTTATAGCTATAGGTGCATATCAATCAGTATGACTACCAGTTAACGTTAATTATTACCAAATATGGCTTCTTTCAAAACATGTAGGCCTAATATTCTAATAGGCTGCTTTTTATTAAGCATGGGGGAATTGTGGTAGGCCTAAAATGATACAAATCTAATAGGCTATTACTATATCTCCAGCTATAGCCTACACCACATTTCATGTTTTCTAAAACAAAAATATAAAAAATAGTAAAAAAAACAAAAACGATAAAAGTGTTGGCCCAGGTCTGTAGATTACACAAAAATGATTTGTCCCTCCTATTTAGGGCTCTGCCAATTCGCCAAAACACTTTTCTTCCACGTCCTCTTCTGGTAAACTGAAAGTTAAGTAAAAGTTACATTGCATCTGCTAGAGGACAGCTCCTAAACACAAGTTGCTCACTTGACCACATCTTTATATAACTATAAGTATGATGATCTGACATCTTGGTTAATGGAGGACGGAAGAACACAGTGCAGAAGTAATAGAGTGTGATGACCTTTGCACACTGGCTATTGAAGTGACCCTGTAGCTGATCCCATCAGGAAGTGGGACATGTCCACCTGCTGTTTCCACAGCTCCACCCCTGATGGAATTACACAGGAGCGAGATGGAGTCGTTTGATTGGTTCAGGATCCAATACACCTTTCTGCTAGGCTGCTGGGTCAGCCACACGTGTCTATCACTAGATTAGTACTCTCCAAATAACTCTTTTAGTCGAATTTTCACAGGAAAAGACAACATCAGATTAGACCATATTTATTTATCTTGTCAAAGTTGAATGTAAAGCTGTATTTAAGTAAACACGTCATGTTATTCTCCCATTAAGTTAAAATATAGATTTGAAATGTGCAAATCTGTCATGTCGGCACCTGAATATTACAGCAACAGGAGCACTTTGCCGACCACAGTTCTGCAAGCTTTCATTCACAGAACAATTTACAATGAAAAAAAGTTGTTGACTGAGAAATGTAATGCATGTTTGTGGGAGATTGTCTGCAATGCAATTTAATATTTTATGTACTTTATAATTGTATGATGTTTTTTTCATTTTATTATTTTCTATTTTATTTTATTTTCTATATATTTTTTTTCAACATAAGTCATTAGTTCATTGGTGAAATGAAATGAAGGTCTTTATTGTGTTGTTTAATTTATTCCTGTAGGTGTAATCCTTGGATTTGGCCTGCGGCCATATAAGATGTCCTACCGTGAGGTGAAATACTTCTCCTTCCTTGGAGAGCTCCTCATGAGAATGCTGCAGATGCTCGTCCTTCCCCTGCTAGTGTCCAGTCTCATCACAGGTACGTTTCCATTAGGCTACCTGTGAGCCTATTGGTGGATTAACAACTCTTATGGGGTTGCATTGTACTGGCATCACAGGAAAGGACAGCATCAGATAAGACCATAGTTATTTATCTTACCACATTTGGAGGCGTGGTCATGGCAGTAGCTGTATTTAAGTACACAGTAAGGACAAATATTATTGTCTGTTGTTGGTCTATAGTTCAATTGCTGCAGTTGACTAAGCTAAATCAGAGAGAGGTTTATTTGATTTGATTCTGACCACATTTAGGCTGTACTGTATACTTACACACTGGCATTTTGACTTTGATCAACATATAGCACTGTTTACAACAACATGGACCATTTTAAAGGTACACTGAAATGTTTGTCCCTTTACTATACATACCATATACTATGCTATACTATACTATAGTACCATATACTATAAATGTCACGTATGGAGTTTTACAAAGAGATGTTAGACAATAATGCTTGCAACTGTGTGGCAACAGTTTGTTTCTGCATGACTGGGCACCTGTGACAAATTTAAGTACGGCCCTTATGGGTTGACCGTGAACTTAAGTGGCCTGCTCATTGCCTGAGTCCACAAAATATATTTTAGCTGAATGGGCACGCATTCCCCATAGACACACTGCAAAAGCTTGTGGAGAACCTTCCCAGAAGGTTGTTAGAGCAGCAAAGGGGAAGTGGTTTTGTAGTGTGATGTCTAACAAGCTCGGTGTGATGGTCAAGTGTGTGTCCAATCTTTTAGACATATCGGTTGTTTTTGGTTTGCTACTTCCATATTCCACAGTGACCGCCAGCTATTTATTCAGCTTGGCCCGCTTATTGGTTTTGGGGCGGAGTAGTGGTTAAGATGACCTCACGATAGAGAGAGAGAGAGAGAGAGGGTTACAAATCCCTTTTAGATTGGTTAGATATTGTTACATATTACACATTAATGCTTAATGTCTCATACCTATATTTTTTATTTTTTGTGTAAATAGATTATTCACTGATGCTTGCTTTTGTTTAAAGAGGAGTGCAGCCTCAGGAGAGTGTATCCAAGTGTCCAATTCCAGTGTACAACACCAGTGATTGACCGAGAGTAGCATAGTCTTGCATCCACTGCGATGTTGATTGACAGTGCTTCGCACCAATCCCTTTAAAGGATGACGAAAATACGGATGGAAATAATAACCTGCTTTGTTTTGTACTTCAGTGTAGCCTCTGACACCACGTCACATGGTCAGGTCGTCAGCAAATTGTAGACACCAACATAGAGGGCTGTTTTGTTGTCATCGGCGTTACTAGTCCAGTCTTATTCCTGTAGTATGGTCAGTGATGACTTGGGATAAACATTGTTGTAACTGATATCTGATAATGTTCAGCTCAGTGTTGTTGTTAGGTTTAAAGGATTACATTCTTAGAACATGTCTCAAATTGTTATCCCCACTCCTTCAGTCTTGTAATTTATGGTGAAACCACAATAAAAGAAAATAATACAACTATGGTGTCAGGTTTTGCCATTGAGCATTTGATACAGCTGAGTATCATTAAAGTGGCATGCATTTTGGGTTGGTTTGGGCTGGACTAGTGTTGCCTGCCTGGAATGTAAACCAGTCATCATTATTGAAGCCCTACATTTTAGTTAAATCATTTGAATAATAATTGCAGTCACTACAGTGAAGCCGGATAATAAATTGTCTCCTGGCTTCCTTGTAGAACCAATGAGGTTACATGTTAAATGAAAATGTGTCTGTATCAGGCCTATATAAAGATAATGTATAGCTGATGGCATCCCTTTATGATTATATGTGCCCTTGGTTCACAATGGGCTTTAAGGAAAAGACCACTGAATGGCAGAATGCCCTGAGCTTGATGTACAACTCTTGGTGGTCAGAGGTCAGGGAAACCATGCAGTCAATAGCAGCAACAATAGAGGCTTTATCTGACTGAGGCTGTGAAACGGAAACACACAGACACGGACACACATTTGTACTTTTCTTACCATTTTCACCAAGATTATTAGCTTCATTCTATAATTCAATGATGCATGAAGTCATTTTTGTACTCAAGCAAATATGTTAAACATGTATATTAGTTGTTTTGTTTAGATTATTGTTTATTCAGGATGGACTTTGCAAAGCATTGCACTACATTTGACTTTAAGGTAATTACTGTAACATGTGCAGTCCCTGGGCAGGAAATTATTAGAAAATTGTATAATAAAAATTGTTTAAAGAATAATCTTCAAACATTTATCTTCTTTCTTATTTAAAACATTTAGCCTTGTTTAGCTTTGTGTGCTCTGCCAGAGGAGAAAATGAGATACAAACATACTGTAAACAAGTAGGAATAACACATTAAAAAGTTTCCAAAAGGTTCCTTAATTAAAGGCTATAGAGATAACGACAAAACACAAAGGACAGAATGTTTGGGCAGCCAGAATAGTCTATTCTGCAGAGCCAGGAAGGTACAGTAGGTTGTCCAGATCTATCCATGTGACCTGTGTACTAACTGACTCTCAAGCATGTCGCGAGACCATCCTGATCTCGTGAGCTTCAGTCTGGAAAGCCTCGGAATAATTTTGAATGTGTCCGAGTAGCAACTGAACTTTCGTCGTGTTTATAGCTATACGGACGTAGTTTAGGTGTGCCGACCATGGTGCCGACAGCGAAAACGACCAGATGGTTCATCCAATCACCTGCCAAGTATTTTTTTGAAAGTATAGCCATTCACAAACAGTTTCAATGTACGGCTGCCCAGATGGACTTGTGACAACAATTCCTCTGGCATGTCAGCTAAGAGAACACTGGCCTTGTGAGACAAACCTGATCTTGCGAACTTTTGATAATTTCATTGTAAAAATTGATCTGACTGATCGAAAGCAACTTGAAAACAACACTGGTGGTACCTAAGAGGTTTTAATGTATATGCAGCAAAGACATCAGTTTTAGGCCTATTGCAATGTATTAGAAGAGCAAAGAGCAGCATTAAATGCTTTTCTTGATGGAACATGTGTTTTCACTCTTCCCCCGACTAGAGCTAGAGTTAATTCAACAAGTGTCTCTGCTTGTTCACAGGTTTGTCCAATCAACTTCAACCTGTTTCAATGGACAGCTCCCCATCGTTGTGTGCATAGAACTATATATAGTTGTAACTTGTGTGTAACAACAATCTGCATGGCGTGTCAGGTTAAGAGAAAGGACCTCCTTTTGAATATAGCTTACAGTATATCATAAGCTTATATCATAAGCTATCATAAATTGGAGTCCAGTTGATCTTGATGCTAGCCTGGCTAAAACTGTCCTTATTGGACAAGCTCCGCCTCTGTGAAGAACATCAGGCTGGCTCAGGAGGATGTTGTAACCAAGTGACCTTGGCACAGAAGTTGACAGACACACATACAGACACATTTTACCTTTACCAGGAATTGTCGCTGCTCTGGCAGCGATGATATAAAAAAAAAAAAATGAGAGGGCAGAGGAGAGGGCTGTAGTCCAGATGACAGGCCAAAGGAAGCGAGGGAAACGCTAAGTAGGAAAACAATTGACACATATTTATTAATTTAGAAGGTATAGAGGCTGGAATGGATGGGGGGGAGGGGGGGGGGGGGCAACGAGGAGAAGGAACAAATTACTATATGAACAGTTCATAGGACCACAGCATAATAACTTACATAAATATTTTCATTTCAAAATAATCCCTAGCATCTAATAACTAAGTATGTGTGATGTGATTCATTCTCGGAAAAAGCATCAATGTACCTGCATTTCATATGTTTCTGTGGGCGTTGTCAGTGACTGGTCAACATCATCAATAACGTCAAGGTAACAGCTTTATTGTACAATCATGGTCATCATAACACCTGATGCACACAGGATATACAGCCTACATACGTGTCTCAACCCAAACAGTACTAGAAATACAGCACTAATCATAATCTATGCCTTGCCAGGCAAGCATTGATCTTCCCACCTTGATGTCAAGACATGAAAGCAAACCTTGATTTTTGATGAATAACAGATCTCAAACAAACTCTATTTTAATTAGCGCAGAAATAAAATGTATACCATCTGGAAGTCAAAACTTTGATTAAATGTGGATTATGAAATGTGCAAATGTTGTTCATTGCTGCTTATAGCTGATGTGTCCATTGATGAGTAGTGCAGGCTCATAGCTCAGCAGTATGGTTTTGAGGTAAATTGACTATGTGACACGGCCACATAAGAGACCAAAAGCATTGAATTTTTGCTCCATTGACGTGCATTGTAACGCTCTCTTTATACAATTATAAATGTTTGCTTCCTACAGCCACTGAGTACAAAACGTCAGTGTTTTCTCTCTTTCTCTCTGATGTTGTCATCATCTGCCACATTAGCTGGCCGTGCGACCAATAGAACACCGTTCGCTCCACCACTTCAATTTTACTTCTCCGACTGAAAAGATGTCCGTGTCTGGTGTTGCCCAGGAAACCTGCAGAGGATTATTGTGTCTGCAAGGCCAACTAAGTCAACAAGCTTTCCCAGGGTTGTCAGAAAGGGGAACATGAAGCAGAGGGGGGCAAATGAAAGAGGATTGAAGCAATAAGATCAGTGTGATAGAAATAATGAGCGGAGTGGAGGGGCACACTGAAACAAGAAGTGTAGAGGGTGGTTGGGGGGGGGAGGGGGGGTTGCTTTGGGGGGCAGAGGAGGTGAAGAATTTGGGGAAAGAAAAAGATGTAGGGAGGCACAAGCATGGGAAGGGGTGGCTTTAAATGAAGTGAATAGAGGCCTGGCTCCCACACACACACACACACACACACACACACATGCACCTCCCATGGCACAAAGCCTGCTTTGACTTGTATGGATCTGAATGATGATAATGACAATGAAAGGGCCTGGCGCCCTGAGAACACACTGTTGACGTTACACCTATTGAAGTAAGTCGTACTGCTGTGACCTCCTTAAAGTCCATTCTGGCTGGGATAAAAGATGGTGTGCTTCTGCAGTCTACAAATCTTTCACTTGCAGTTAACAAATGTATTTATTAAACATACTGTATTTTTATAAAGGTAGGCCTAGCCATGGCCACTATTTGTAAATTAAATGAAGTAAACTATTTAATTTGTTTTCAATTTGTGTGACAATTTCTTCTGTGACTCTTAAATTGTGTACCGTAAGTCGCTTGGGTATAGCTTCTTACAGCTAGTTATAGTTGCAGTTACACTAGGAATACCAAGGTGTTGTTTAACCACTAGTATTTCCAGTCACTGAGACCGCAGGTCTTGTGACTAAAGATAATTAATAATGAAAATTCCCCATCACAGATTGGTTGAGAAAGTATGTCATAGGTTTATGATCAGGCTTTGAATTTGGGTGTGAGGGAGCTACTATCATCTGGTTGTAAATGCCGTCAATAGGACGGCAACAAGTTTAAATATTTTTACTTTGGAGCGCCCTGCTCTTGTCCACTAACACGATATCCGGTTCGCCGTCTGCTGTGTTTCATGTGAACGCAGCAGACGCATTTGTTTTTCACCGGCAGGTGGAGGTAATTCTTCCGACACCAGCCTTCAGCGATACATTCTGATGTTGAAATCTGATAATATTTAACATCTCAAATAGTCTACGTATGGCGCTAATTACGTATCATTCTCCATCACAGATTGGTTGAGATAGTAAGTCATATAGGCTCAGGATCAGGTTTTGGATTTGTCACAATCCAGCCTTTCTTTGGATCTTCCCCTCTCACAGTCCACTTCCTCTCACACCCCCCCCCCCCCCCCATGTGTTCTCCTCTTTTCCGTGCTGTTCCATCTTGTGAGTATTGTCATTGTAACACTTTTTGAAAGAGCAATAAGTAACAAGTAACTTATTTGAATTTCAATGGTAATTTGCCCAACACTGGTCTTGCCATCAAACGTAGAAGCAATATTACTTGCCTGTATATCTTTGGGCCACGTTCCGATTCCCGACAGGATTAGTCAGTGATTGAATAATGCAAAACATTTGTGAATCAATGGAAAGATAAGCGATAGGAGTATATGTTATGTGATTTAAATAAATTATGCCATTAATGTATGTTATGTGAAACAGAATTAAATACAATAAAAAACTATACTCATAAAAATATTGTCGAAAATGTCCAACAAGGAAATGTAGTTTGGGGGTGAAATTTTTATTTTATTTTGACAATAAATGTCACAGGGGTGTCAGAGATTGTGCCATCGCACAAAGGTCAGAATACATCCAGGCAAGAAAATACATGCCTGGAATTTAATCTAATGTCAACAACACAATGATATTTTGGCAAGTCTATTTGTTACCATTAGTAGCCAATAGACCTGGCCAGTTGTGTCGTCATCGCTCCCCGCAGTCGACAGTCTAAATCTACAAAGTGAATAGGAACACAGAATGACATATTTTATTGTTTAGTTTTGGGTCATGCCATGCTCGGGTAGTATTCAGTGCAAATAAATGGAGCTTTTTATTGTTTAGTATTGGGTTATGCCCCGCGACCCGACTCTGGATAAGCGGATGAAGATGGATGGATAGTATTGGGTTATGCCATGCTCGGGCAATATTCAGTGCAAATAAATGGAGCTTTTGACATACAATCCAGAAAAGTCTTTGTTTGCAACAATATATGATGTTTGCTAACAGCTGAACTTTGAAAGTCAAAAGCCGACGACCATTATGCATGTCAGCCCTGGCCCAACTCTTTGTTATCTATGAATAAGAGTGCCAAAGTTATGAAACTAATAGCGACATATAGGGCTGTGCATTTAATTGAATTGTATTCGTGATTTTAATTTCAGCTCCTAACAGCAATATAATCGAGACAAAACGACTATTTTGCACATTACTTTTTGCAAGTAAACTCTGTTTACTTGCAAAAAATGTGTTTTGTCTATCTTGTGTTTTGAATGACAGGCGCACGTGCACTTTCACCCCTCGCAGGGTGAAACTGGTACGTTTACTACATATGCGTAATCACAGACAGTGGTAGGGGAGAATATCAAAAACGCTATATGGGCACCTCTGAAATTGACGTACGTCTGGCCAGGTTACTACATTGTTGCAGCTTAATTAAAGCAGGTGAGATTTGCAGCCAAACGTCTTCACCATAGATTGTATATATAAATGGACAAACCCTCTGTAGTGTCACCCATATAGCTTTAATTAAGAACGGATTTTTAAAACCGTGCTGTGCTGGCTCTGGCCGTCGCCATCATTGCAGTACTTCACTTCACCTGTAACGCCCCCCTGTTCATTATAATGAGATAATATATTTTTAACTGATTTTTTTTTTAACCAGGCTGTAAACATGTTTATTTTTGCTGTAAAGTCAAAACATTTTAACATTGGAGTCTATGGGGATTGACTCCCTTTTGCAGCCAGCCTCAAGCGGCCATTCGATAAACTGCAGTGTTTGGCACACTTAATTTCTCAGCACCGGAAGTTCCCGCTTGGTTTTGACCCATGAACTCAGAAGGTTTGAGTACTGTGGCTTTAACACAGGCCTCTTTCCTCTACAGGTATGGCTGCTCTCGACAGCCGCGCCTCTGGTAAGATGGGTATACGCGCAGTGATCTACTACACCACCACGACTGTCATCGCTGTGATGATTGGTATTGTCATGGTGCTTATTATCCACCCTGGGAAAGGATCCAAGGATGAATTCACCAAACAGCAGAAGATCGAGCAGGTCAGCCCTGCTGATGCCTTCCTGGATCTTATTAGGTACGCGCACACATTCATGTTCCCATGTACACACACAGACATACAAAGGTAGGCTTACAGTACGTGCGGACTATGTGTCTTGTGCGCGTGTGTGAACGTCCATCTTAGAAGCTACTGAACTTGTGTTAAATCCTTAAGGCTGTAGCTTCCCTACCTCAATATATAGTAAACTCTCTGTTGAAAAATGATCTGTTCCATTCTTACTAATAAACTTTTAAAGTATCTGCCAAGATGGTTTCTCTGTGTCTGGTGTATATTCAATTTATATCCAAAACATGAATATGTCTTATGTAAACATACAAATAATTTGATTATGTAAACTGGAGTTACATGAAGATGCATACAGGTATACCAGTAGGAATGAAGATCAGCATTGCAGACAAGTTTTACATTTGTTTTTGAGAAAATAACTGTAATGAATGGTGAATAAATACAAGCAGAACATTGAGCAATGGAAGCTAAGTTTTAACAGAAGTTCAGGATCACTTTAATGCATATTGCCATGCTGATACTTAATAGTTTATTTTTGTAGCATAATAAATTGACATTTCTGTCGTTTTGAATTCCAGAAACATGTTTCCTCCTAATCTTGTGGAAGCATGTACCAAACAGGTAACACATTCTCCATATTCTCACTCTGACTCAATCTCACTTTTTCACTTCTCTTTTCACTGTAATGTTCTAATTTAGGCACTTTTTATTCTTGTCTTGGTGTTTCGATTTGGTGTCTCAATGAGTGAGAATATGTAGAACTTGATCTCTGATCTTATAGGCGTCCTTTTGCTGTAACCTTGAAATAAATTATTATGACATTTTTAAAGTTCTGCAGTATAGAGAATTTGAGGAATACATTTTGACGTAATATAAAGCTACATACTGTTCCATTTATTAATATTAGTGTCATTGCCCACTTTCACTTCCTTGGTTATGCCAATGATGGCATCTAACTAGCAGGGTTAACATTTGGTTTCACTGGAACTTTCTGTCCCAAGTTTCACAACATCATGTTTTTTGGTAAAGATGCAATGTGATGTGCTCATCTGAAAGCTCTGCTAAAAGAATCCCAAAGGAAATCATATACTGGTTTAGGAATGGCTCCCTCACCAACTACTTTGCTCTTTCATAATTAAATCCAGTTTAAGACCAAGTATGGCAAAAGAGTGGTGCAGGTGAAGCTCACAGTGAACGATACACTGTTCACACTCAACGGGACCGAGGAGATGACCATGGAGGAAGTGATACCAATACCAGGCTCAGTTAATGGGGTAAACGCTCTGGGCCTGGTTGTCTTCTCTATGAGCTTTGGTCTGATCATTGGCAGCATGAGGGAACAGGGGAAGCCGGTGAAGGACTTCTTTGACTGTCTCAACGAATGCATCATGAGACTGGTCGCCATTATTATGTGGTGAGTATACATGGATGGAAGGATGGATGGATGGATGGATGGGTGGGTGGGTGGGTGGATGGATGGATGTTAAATGGATGGATGTTGGATGGATGGGTGGGTGATGGATGGATGGGTGTTGGATGGATGGGTGGGTGATGGATGGATGGGTGGGTGGATGGGTGTTGGATGGATGTTGGATGGATGGGTGGCTGATGGATGGATGGGTGGACTGATGGCTGGGTGATGGATGGGTGGGTGGGTGGATGGATGTTGGATGGATGTTGGATGGATGGGTGGGTGATGGATTGATGGGTGGGTGGGTGGATAAATGGGTGTTGGATGGGTGGGTGATGGAGGAGTGGGTGGGTGTATGGATGGATAGATGGATGAATGTTGTTCTTAAAGATGTGATGTTTTGCTTAATTGAAAGTCCGGTAACCAGCTATTGTTTTCACACCTATTATTAGCACCGCCTCTATGAAAGCCGACTTTGCATGAGAGTTTTAAGACTCATTGTGGAGCATTGGTCTTACCAGCATTAATGGATGAATGCTAGCTTGATGGATGGGTTGTCCTTGCACGTATTTTATTATGTGTTTATAGTATCTTGGATTTTTACCTTGGCTGAGTGTCTATTGTAAAAAAAAAAATTAAAAAACATAACTGTGTGGCTTGGATCTTAGCAAAGGTGTGTTACTTAATTGTAGCTTTCCTTTTCTCCAATAGGTATGCTCCTGTTGGTATCCTGTTCCTGATTGCGGGTAAAATTGTGGAGATGGATGACATTACAACCATGGGTGGCCAGCTAGGAATGTACACAGTGACGGTCATGTGTGGACTTTTCATCCATGCCATAATTGTCCTGCCAACACTCTACTTTGTCATAACTAGGAAGAACCCCTTCGTCTTCATTGCGGGATTGTTGCAGGCACTCATCACCGCACTAGGTACATCTTCTAGGTATGTACCTTTGTTGAATAATATCATATACTGTTAAGTATGTCTGTTACGTATGTCATGGATTTACTTTATGGAAGCTGTGGGTATAGGCAGGGGAATAACATTCCACAACATACATCCATATTTTTTTAAGAACATTTTCTGTAATCGTTACTTGACCTACATTATTTTCTTGACTGTTAAATCTTTGAATAGCTTTCTTACTTGTCAAACATTGAATTCAGTAACTAGTCTATCTACCTATCTCGGGTCTTTGCATTCAAGATATTATGACATGGCTACATGTGTATCTTATGTCAACGTCAATCTAAATAGTGTAAATAACACTTCAAATCAGAAAAAGGTTGCTTCAATTGATTATATTAAAATAGTATGTGTTGATATATTTCCCCAGTTTTTCCTGTTTTCTCTCTCTCTTTAAAAAAATGCTCTACCTTTTTTAGTTCTGCAACATTGCCCGTTACCTTTAAGTGTCTCGAGGACAACAACCATGTTGACAAGCGCGTGACACGTTTTGTCCTGCCCGTTGGTGCCACCATCAACATGGATGGCACGGCCCTATATGAGGCCCTGGCAGCCATATTTATCGCTCAGGTCAACGACATGGACCTTAACTTCGGACAGATCCTCACAATCAGGTACCCAGATGTTTTCACTTACTTCTGATTCACAGTGACCTGAAAGTGCTACCATGGAGATGTGAACATTCTTCCTTTCTAAATGGGAACAGTGTTAGTGTGTGGATTCATAGCATGCACTATAGTATTTGTTATGTAACAGATGAATGAAACAGTTTTAAACTGTTACTTGCTGGACACTAGACTCCACTTATGCACATGAAACATGTCAGACGGTAGACGGCAAACACTTTCTGGACGGCACGGCAAAAAAATCTGACGGGATTGCAGTCGCTAAGGTTATGTTGTTTACAAATAATTGAATCAGAATATATTCAATACATTTATTTAGTGACACGTTTCATGTAGTTATTTTAGTATTGTTTCTGCTATTCTATTGTTGTTTCACCTTAAGTATTAGCTTCTCATTGTCAATGTTTTATCCATGTGTGAGGGACCAATAACATCCGGTGGTTAATGTCGGCAAAATGAACAGCATGCCGTTGTCGTTTGTCATTTATTTGCTGGCCGCAACTCATTTTGCCGTCCTGCTCTTGTCCATTAATGTTGGTTTGCCGTCTGCTGTCTGCCGTGATCCATGTGAACTCAGCATTATACCCACAAGAGGCGTTTGTTTTTCACCAGCAGGTGAAGGTAATGCTCTAACAAACGCTTTTTGTTTTGTAATTTCTCTAAAATGTGAGGTTAGGAGGAAAGACGTCACATTGTAAACTTGAAATAACCACAAAGAAGGTGATATATCACCCTTCAATGATACCTCCTGTATTCAGACACATGGAATCTGGTTGCATATTGACCATATCCTAATTTCTTTGACAAATCTGCATTTTATAGTCTGAAAATGTCTCTACACGTCATATTTGTTAAAAATCAGCAGAAGACCTGGCTGGTTTCCAACTCTATACTTTCCACTCATGTGTCATCAAAATAAAATATTAACATTAAAGATTGTGTAAAGCAAATACAGAGATTTACTTGGAAATACTTTATATATGATAGAAATCCATTCTTTTAAAAATGTGAGAACACTGGTAACTATGTATTATTGTATTGTAGAGTTAGATCGTATTTCATAATTTCTCTGTTCAGGATTTAATGGGAGGGCCAGAAACGGGGGACTAGATACGTAGATGGACCTCCACGTTGCATACCCCACCTTGTAACATCACAAGGATATAAAAGTCGGGGCAGCAGCTCCAGCAGGGGACCCCAAACCTCCCTTTCCCGAGCCACATTAGCAAGCTCTGACTGGGGGATCCCGAGACGTTCCCAGGCCAGTGTGGAGATATAATCTCTCCACCTAATCCTGGGTCTTCCCCGAGGTCTCCTCCCAGCCGGACGTGCCTAGAACACCTTCCAAGGGAGGCGCCCAGGGGACATCCTTACTAGATCCCCTGTCCAATCTCAACTTGCTCCTTTCGACACAAAAAAGCAGTGGCTGTCTTGAGCTGTTTTTTAAAAGCGGCCACAGAATCTAAGGCTCTCAAGTCTAATGGGAGAGAGTTCAACAGCCGTGTTGCCATCGCACCAAATGCACAATCAGCCCCCGTCTTAAAATGTGTTCTTAGAACCATTAAAAGCTTTTGGGAAGAGGACCTCAGAGACCGACCAGAAGTGTTTGGATGTAATAAATCCAAGATGTAAATAGGCGCTTGACTGTGCAAGGCTTTGTAGATAATGATCAAGATTTTAAAATTGACTCTAAAACTGATAGGAAGCCAATGAAGGGCCTCAAGCACAGGAGTAATGTGCGCTCTCTGTTTAGTCCCAGTTAAAAGCCTAGCAGCTACAACCTGTAGTCGGTCCATAGTCGATTTATTCAAACAGGTGTACAATGCATTGCAGTAATCGAGACATGATGAAATAAAAGCATGGACTATCATTTTCAATTCGTTTTTGAGACCACTGATATAAACTTGGCAATGTTTCTGAGATGGAAGAAACAGGAACGAACTACAGATTTGACATGACTGTTAAAACAGCGCTTTATCGAAAATAACACCCAAATTCCTGCCAGACACTGAAAAAAAAGAAAATAAAAGTGCTTTTTATAAGTAATAAACTGTAAACCGAAACCCATTTGAAACACCAACAACTCGTCATACAGCTGAGCTAAGGTGGAGACCCTAGTACGGCTACATCATGATCATGCATCTGTCAGTTCCAAAACAGATAATGATGGTTATATTTTCACACTTTTGAAACGTAATTGTATATACTTGCCGACTTTTTTATTAATTCAAATTTGGATGGGTGGTTAATATTACATTTTCTGTGGTGTGACAAACTCAAAACACAAATTTATGTCTGCTATACACAATCTTTAATGTCAATGGGTGTCCCCTCTCAGCCCCTCCCCTCCCTCACTCAGCTTCTTGACTGTTGTAGAATTTTTCTAAATTGTGTAATGGGTGGAGCTCACTCCAGAGAGCTCAGGGCTGGGGTGAAGTTCAACTTCAATTACTAATAATTTATAATTACTTCAATACCCTCCCATATCCTGTTATGTCATCTGTCGTTGTTACAGACAGAAACATTGGGTTAGACTATAGTAAAGACATTTCTAATGTAATTAATAATATCATCAAATAAGGTAACATTTTCAGCAACTAGAGTTAAATGCCAAGGTAATTACTAGTTTGTATTTCATTGTGTTAGTGATAGGGTTAATTAAAAGTTAAATATTACTTTAGAGAGCTAATTGAGTGAGTACTGCATGTCTTAAATGTGAATTAATAACTTGTGGAAACAATATAAAATTGTCCCATGGTTAATTTATTGCTTATTTATATAGCATCACAGCCACAGCAGCCAGTATTGGAGCAGCTGGAATCCCTCAAGCTGGCCTGGTCACCATGGTGATAGTGCTAACCTCAGTTGGTCTGCCAACGGATGACATCTCTCTCATCATTGCTGTTGATTGGTTCCTGTAAGTATTTGTTACAAAATAAATAAGATAAATGTTGAAACTGATTTTTAATGAAGAAATTATGTCAGTGCACAGGAGGGATTTATGTATAGCTATCAGGGATGGATATGGATCAATTTAATTATATTTTTACACAAATCAGTCAAACATGCCTGTAAATTAAACTGCCAAATTGAAAATTGATAGTGAAAGCTATCAGAGGGGAGTGTGCCTCCTTGTGTAAATAAACATCAACAACACACATTGTATTATTCTCCTAATCATATTGCAACATGTCTTCTACATGTAATCTGTCTTCCCCCAGGGATCGATTGCGCACCACCACAAATGTTCTTGGTGATTCCATTGGTGCTGGTATTGTGGAACATCTGTCTCGCTATGAGTTGAACAAAAAAGATCCAGAGCTTGGCAACTCTGTCCTAGAAGAGGCTGACAAAAAGCCTTACCGGCTCATCTCTCAGACGAACGACTGTGAAAATGACAAACCTTCTGACAGCGAGACCAAGATGTAGTGGAGGTGTCTTACATGGTTATAACAATTTAGGTGCATTTAAATATTTCCTGCACAAGAATGCTCTCTACTTGTCAACTGTGTAAACCTTGTCTTAAGTAACAAGATGGCATAGTTCACATATAAGGAACACGGGCAGAATATTTTCATGAATACACATATAAGTACAGATTAGTGGCTTTATTTTTGAATGTTTTTCTTTTTTTTTTTCTTTTTTGATGTTTTTTTTTATATTTGAATTCAGTCATAGTTTTTGCTTTGTTTTTTTTTTTACATTAATTTATAGTTTTATTTGGGATATATATTCAAACTATGTTAATTTCATTTCAATATATCTTGTAATGTGTTCAACTTGCAATCAACATGTCTGACCGACAGACAGACAGACAGACAGTCAGACAGACAGACAGACAGACAACAAACAAACAAACAAACAGATTTTTATTTTTAAATTGTGTTTAATGGGAAAGAGTTTGTACCACTGGAGAGATATATTTTTACCTACAGTACCAAAATAATTAATTTTGGCCATTCAGACCAATTATCAATTTGGAGGTAATCATACCTGACACAAAATAATTGATATTGATTTTGCAAATAATTTTTAAAATATTACATAATTTCTAATTTAAAACATATAGTGTATTTTAGACAGTTGTATATTATTTTATTCTCTTCCCATTTTAAATTTGGCAATTGACTATATTACTGCATTCTCATAACTACATAGCTCCAATTTCTGTAGTGCTTTTTCATAGGCAGCAATGTAAGAAATTGTTTGTATAGACATTTTTTTAACATATTTTAAATAGAGATGCCTGTACATTTACTATAAAGATGGAGTCTAAATGGGTAGGCTAATTGTACCTCATGTTCTTTCTCTCTTTTTTCTACTAAAGCATTACAAATAGATTATTTGAAAGAACCAAATGATATATTCTGCAACACTTGATACAATTATGATCCCATGTTTACAATTTCAGATGTTTCTTGATATACTGTTGCTTTTTACACATACTGCAGCTTTTACTACTGTATAGATTTTTTTTAAATTTTAAATAAAACTGATAAAGGAAATTAGATGACTTATAATTTCAAATAAAATGCATGTGTATTGTGGTACTTTGACATATATGAATAGACAATGAATAGTACAATTTCTCAGGAAATAGACATTGATGTGATATTTGTAGGCTAGTACTCCAGATTACATCTGTAATTTCCATAATTTTTACAACTAATATTTTTAGTGTGCTACAGTGCATTCTCTTCTCTTCTCTAACCTAAAGGTATTTGCTGTGGCTCTTGCAGTATTAAAATAGTATTATGAATTGTATTTTCCAAAGGAGGCACATAGCCTACTTATGAAGCACCAGATATAACCACAAGATGTCATCCTAACTTGTATACCTTAATTGTAAATAGGCTTCAATATTTGTCAGCCATTTATTTATCTTAATATTTTTTAAATGGTATTTGGTGCAGTTTGTGTAATGTACACGACTAAATTAATTATTCGCTATCTTAATTATTTGCAATTAGGATAGGCCAAGGCCTATATCTAAATAGTATAGCCTACTTACCCTAATATAGCCTACAGTAGACCTATAATAGGCCTACACATATTGTAAAGATTCTACCAGAGCTTTGAAGCATCACTTCTTCGATCATCTTTGTGCAATGAAAGGAACCTTTGTGCGTTGTCAGGTTATAGGCCGCGTTTTTGTCAGTCTAGATACTAGTTACTGTAATATTACTTTTTCAGTAACTAGTAGTGTAACACATTTTTTTTCCAAAACAGCAATACTATTACAATTACTAATCCAAGTAATGCTGCATTACTGCGTTACAAGAACAATACCCCCTCCACCCCCCAGACTTTCATCTTATGAAGATTTGTTATTTTGCTGGTCCAGCTTCAATCAACCTGTCCATTCATCTGGCTGCAATTTTTTCACTTTGACTGATTGTTGACTCCTAAGGCTAATTATTTTTCCAATAATGAGGAAAATTAGATGGCTACACAGGTTGTCCATTTTTTGTGACAGTAATATAGTAATGCAATGAGTAACGTAACTAATTACTTTAATATCCAGTAATAAGTAAAGTAACATTATTACTTTTTGAAATAGTAATAAGTAAATAGCAACAATAGCTTGCCCAACAGTGGTAAGGGGCTTTAGCCTATCAACTAACTGACATTTTAGGCTTCATAATTAAGGGAACGTGTCTATGGAAATTGAAAAGTTTGTTTCTGGTAGATTATTCAATGACAGTCGATTTAAAATGCTTACTGGCCATTTCCCCAGAACCATCAACCTTCTGCAATTGATATTAACACATTATTTAGGCAAAAGGTCAGTGACATTAGGATCTACACATTGAAAAGTAGTTGGCAACCCTGTATTTTGAAAGGGGAAAATAACCCCAAAATATTGTTTTACTTAGTTAAGTATATCAGATCATATTAACAAACACTTGTCCAATGGCGTCATCTAGCGTTGTAAAGGCAAAATGGCGCCTGGCATTTCGTTTGGCGCCGATGGAGGGAGTCACTCCTGAGATGCTTGGTCAGTCAGACGGCAGAACATCCGGTCGGCATTTTGTTCTACGAGAGGAGAGCCTCTTGATCATCGCAACAATCGTCATATTTCTCATATACTGTCGAAATTGGCTACGTTCCTTATTTATGTCGGTATAGACCGACTCATATACCGAAGAACGTATGTTTCCCCATATATTTACGTTGAAATATTCACCCTTGAGTGACGGAAGAAGAAAGAATCGGTCCGACCCGGATTATTGTTGATAGCTAGCAAGCTAGCTGACCAGCTAGCTGGCAAGCCAATCGAGTTCCTTCTGGAGGAGCTGCGCGAAAGAAGAAAGGGGGAGCTAGAGATACGGACACGGACACAAACCAAGCTAAAACATTCCCCTCCCTTTGAACGCAACATCCAAAGGTAAATGCATGCAGATGGCTATATTGACGTAGTAAAAATTATAAATTGCGTTTATTAACTAATTCTTGGGAAATGTTTGACTGCATATTAACTGTAGCGTCGTTGATCGTTGACTAAGAGGTAACGTAGGCTAACGAACTAGCAAGCCAGCTAGCTAGGTGTGTTTTTGCTCTGCTGAGGCGCACGGCCTCAACTGGATGTCATTTGTCGAGCCCGAGGATTGGGCCGTTGCCACCGAATTACAATATATGGCCGTTACATTTACAGCTCATTTCGAGCCTGGAACTCGACTTTCTCGTACTCGTATTATGTTTACCCCATGTTAATCAAACAGGCTAGCGGCCCATCGGACAGTTTGGTGTATATTGTTTAATTTTATGAATTTGCTTTTCGGGTTACCACAAGCGACAGTGTAGCTATTTAGAGTAACTAGCTGGTAATTACAGTTGTACTGTTGTTAGCCAGTGTTAGATCGCCAGCATTTAGTTAGTTGATCTGCTAGCGTAACGTTATGTAGATACATTGGCTAGCAGGTTAGCTCGAACCAGTTAACTTCGTGGCAGCCAAAACGTTTTGGTTGCAAGTACCGTAACGGGCAGTTTTTTTTAATGTACCAGGGGTCGATAAAAATCCCAGTAGGTATGGTTGTGCCATGTAATGTTGTTTGTATAAAATATACTCAGACGTTGTTATTTTTCCTGCAAGATTGGTTTGCACGCATAACCGTAGTTTTAATTGGTGTCCTGTTTAGACGTGTTTTGACCTCCTATTGACTGATCACAAGCTGCCGTACACACCTCCAGCTATCTGTGTATGGGAGATATGTCAACGTTAGTAGAAGAAATCACAAATTATTAGTAAACAGTAAACAGCTTTTCGTTGCATGCTGCGGTAACGTTAGCCAGCTTGCTACCTCTAAACGGTAACAGTTAACTGGTAGCTACAGGAGGATGCAGCCCCCCCACTGCCACTGCCACCGCCACCATCACAGTGCATCTGTTCCTTTGTGCAGCCTCCTGCCTGTCAGTCTCACAGCTGTCAGCCAAGCCCCGGCCTAGAGGAGGGCATAGAGGCAGAGTACAGAAACTAGCCTGAGTTTACATTGTTGTTTACATTATCCGTCCACGCACTGACTGTATGCATGGGCATGCTCTGAGGGAAGCACGTTCAGGAACTAATTTAATGAATGAATTGTAGTCTATGGCATGACTTTGTTGACATGCATATAGTTTCAACGCCTGTGTCACATGTCATTAGAGATCTATAGCAGCAGGTTTAAATCTCACCTTTTGTCAGCATTATGCTTGTGCTGTCACTTTTTCTCCCTACAGACGTCGGCATAGGACTTTTCTCTGAAATGTCAGTGGGTCCAAAGGAGACTGAACAGAGTTCTTTTAAAAGGTAGTTATGCCAAAACAAGGCAGCAAGTTTGCTAATTATTTCTGGGAAATGTATGCTCATCACTGTGGAACATCTTTATACCGCAGGGTCTATTTGGATGCAGATTGTTTCTAACTCATATATGCCTGATTCACAGAGGACACAAAGCATGGTTTAAGTGTCCTCTATTGACACATCTGTATATAAAACACTAGTTATAAGAATAATAATAAGCATAATAATTATATTTCCTTTTAACATTCTTCGTAATCTTTCATAATCTTTCACTTCATTGTCAAAGGGGGAAAAAAATCATATTTTTTCATGTTTAGTGTATGCCTTTCTAGTTTATTTTAAATTTTAGGTATGTTTTGTGTCTATATTTCTGCATACATTTGACTACATAAATACAATTTCTATAGTTCATAAGTTTACATTAGGTTAGTTAAGAAAAACTACATTTCCATGGGTTTCTATTGATCATGCATGTACTTAAATAACAGGATAAATTGTCCAAATACAGTGTATTTGATTGGCTAATGTTATTATAAAAGAGGCGATTCCCTATAAGTGCACGTCACGCTTTTTTGTTTATATAATGCAAATATTCTGAATATATTTCAAATGTCCTACTGTCAAGCTTTTTCTAGTTTATTCAGTTTTTCCTGTCATTCCTATTTTCCACACACTTCCTCGTTGTCGTGTTTATTCTTCTACTAAATGATTACATTTGATCGCCCCTTCCCCCCCCCACAGGTGTCAGGAGATGTGAGGACGGGTGTGTCACCCATTGACCGCCCCGATCTACCTGTGTATCCACACACTCCCCCACCCTCACCTTCAGCATGAATGGGGATATGCCTCATGTTCCCATTACCACTCTCGCTGGGATCGCTAGCCTTACAGACTGTGAGTTGATGCATAGCCTGTATACAAATACACTTGTCTGTTTTGTGTTTTAGCATTATTAACAGTTGTACATGAACAACTTTTGATGATTGTTTCTGGTCTACCTGGCTTTGTTGCCTATTGGCTTTCTCCTTTATCTTCTGCTACATTTTCCCTAACCGCTTTATTTATTGTGCTTCCCATTTTCTTTTGCATCGTTTTCTCCCCGCGTCAGTGTTGAACCAGCTGCCCTTGCCCTCCCCTCTCCCGGCCACCACCACTAAGAGTCTGCTCTACAATGGGAGGATTGCAGAGGATGTGACCTGCTTGCTGGCCTGTCGGGATGAGAACCTTGCCTCCCAACTGGCCCACAGCCTCAACCAGGTTTCCACAGAACACATGTAAGTGTATGAGCTTGTATTGTATTTACACCAGGGATGTGCGATATGACCAAAGTTTCACATCCCGATATAGATTATTTGATATCCTAATAACGATACACATCACGATATAGCACATGTTCTGTAAATTCAAATAATAGTTCACATTGCGTATGTGGAGAGGGGCAGCCCCGCCCTCTCTGAACCACAGTGAGCAGAGGAGGTGAACTCTGAATCTGTTACACTGAGTGAACATATAGTCTGGACAGCGTTTTGCTGTAATTTATGATTGTTTACTAACGCGACCATAACCAATTGACTGACTGCATAATGAGACTGGACCATGGCGATGATCATGGTGTTCAGATACATGCATGGTTTCGTTAAGATAACTCGACTAAAGGATTGGATATTCTAGGAACTTGTCAGACATAGAAACAAAACCCAGAGGTTGGAAATTTAATCGAACATTTTCAGAGTCTTGGTAAGCTACCTCTTGGTAAGCAACATCCTGGTTATGTCCCGAACGTTAATTTGTGTTTTGCAAGGTAGCATAGCTAGCGCGTTTTGTTTATTTGCAGCAGTAGCACCGATGCACCATGCAAAATACAACCTTGGCTGGCAGGTTAAACTCAATCGATCATAAGAGTCAGTATGAATATGCCTCACCAATATTTCTCTGATCACAAGCCGGCATGCTCTCTGCTCTACTGCGGGCAGCGCTCCACACATACGCACACACACAGAGCTCGGTGAGGAAAAGATAGACAGTGGTGGAGAGTTGGAGAGCTGATGAAAACTGCACACGTTACTGGAAGTGCAATAAAAGCTTTGCCAGTAAAAAGCCAACCATAGTAATCTGCACAACATTCGGACAAACTCCAAATGACAAAAATGATTGCAGTAAAAAGTGATTTAAATCACAACGATATAAACGATAAAGCATGCTAAGACGGTAGATGTTTTTCTATTGCCATACGATATATATCGTCATATCGCCAGCACTAATTCACACCTGTGGCCAGAACAGGCCTTTGCTGAGCTGGCTGGTTGAGCAACAGTTTGTCCCAGAAGAGTCTAGCTGAGAGAACTGGTGTTGATGTACATTGTACACTGTAACAACTGTATAGTAAATGTATTTCACAAGATGTAGTATATATGTCTTGATTTATGGGACGCTCCCTGACTGCGGTATAGTGCTTGGCAGCATAACTGGGTTAGAGGGTGTTGGAGGAGACTCGACTTTGCAATTTATTGTGACATACATATTTATTTTTGGCCCAAATTATTACCAATGTCACTTAATTTTGAAAGGGGCCTACAGTATTTGCATAATTTCCTAAGCTAGAATCATTTTCCTGGTTCACATTTTAATAATACTGTATATTTTTCACAATAGTAATTTGTCTCCTACCTGAGTTTGCATGTTTAGCATTTTACTAACTCCATTCCATTATAGTATATTTAAAAACCTACCCCTCTGTGTGTGTGTGTCTGTCCAGAGAGCTGAAGGACAACCTGGGTAGCGATGAACCGGAGGGAGATGCCCCGCTGCTGCTGCAAACTATGCTGGCCAGGAACCCTGGTATCTTCAGGGAGAAAAGTATGCACGCGTTGTTTTCGGGTGGTCCGCAGCTCCCAAAGCGACACCACTCATAGCCACATACTGAGCATAGTAGATTGTATCATGCCTGTTTTGCGTGTATACATTTATTTTTTTGTGTTTTTTTTTTTGTTTTCTTAAGCAGATGTCATACAGCAGCCTATGGTACAACAGTATAAGATCCAGAATTCCATGCATAGCCCGGCTCAGTCTGGGAACTTCCAACAGGCAGCCATTTCTCCCAACCCGTCGAGGTAGGTTAGGGAGAATATATAGCAAGTAACGTGTTAACCACTCAACCAATGTTATTGGCCTGGCATTCACTATTTTTCGTGTTATGTGGTATTGCTGAGCTTTTAATGGGTTATAATTGCTAACATTATTGCAGTCGTGCAATGGCATAACGTCTCTAACCACTTACACAGCATTGTGCTCAAGTCAACTCCATACACCCAGCGCCACCTTGTTGCTTTATTGCATCTTTTTCACTGAATGCCACTCACTGTACCCTTCTTCTCTCCCTAGCCGATTTGTGTCGCCCACAACCGGTTCCAGTAGCCGTTATATGGGCCAACAGAACAGCCCGGTGCCCAGTCCCTATACTCCTCAGAGCCCTGCCACTGGCTACATGCAGCAGTATCCCCACCAACAGCCACCTAGTTACAATCAACACCAACAGATACAGCAAGGTGATGATGTGTGTGTGTGTGTACGTACATTAAGATGTGACTATTTTAGCTGTACCTTTTTATAGGTCTGTAAATATATACAATTAGCTTGCTCAACATTTCTACCACCACAAATATAATCTGCTTTGCATATGCCTCCTACCCATAAACCCCGACTAGTATCAGTCAATTTGTTATTGACAGACACGTGACAGACAGATTTATTGTAGCTGTTCACAACCCAAAACCTTTCGTAGTGTTTATAAGTTTCTCCCAGACTGACTCTTGTCCTACAATCTTGCAGTGTCTGTGGCCAGCCCCATGGTTCCAGGCGGCATAAGGAATATCCACGAGGGCAAGGTGTCAAGTCAGATGCCCAACGCCGCCAACCACCACCCAGATAGGCACGGCAGCGACGACTACCTGAACATTGTACAGCGGCTGGGAAATGAGGTAGGGAAATGCCGTGCATGTATAGCCTCGTGTTACCAAAGCTTAGGTTGGACTTTGCCACGAGAATCAGTCAGGAGATCTTGAAATGGTTGTGCTAGAGTCTGATCCACATGGGCTCTGACCAGTCAGGTGCAGGCAGGTGTGGGTGTAGTTTTACATTTTGTATTTGTGTTTTCTTCTTTAACTGACAGTGATCAGGGATGTGATTTATTCGGGAATCCGTATTTTCCGAGGGCGGATGCAAATTACTTGCATCGAAGCTTCGTTTAATTTATATATTAACTTTGAAATGTGTTTCTGTGTAGGCCTACTGTCGCACGCGCATGCTGTGGACATGACATTAAGCAAACCTGGAGTTGCGCATATAAACTGGTTTAAACCATATGTCTGTGATTTAAACTTGTCAAAGTAGACACGCTACACGTTTGGTTGTGAGATTCTTCAGATAATTTTAACATCAAAGTAATTACCTAATTCAGATTTACCAGCATGTAAACAAAGGCGAGAGAAGTGCCTCATACCTTTTGAATTTGGAAGCGGCCATTAAGTTAGAATGTGTCCATTCCTCAATTTAGAATCCTTCAAAGGGTCCGCCCTGGACTGTCCACCAATTAATAATAAAATAAATGAATCCAAGTGAATGTTCTCCTGTGGAGCCGATAGCTCACATCGTTTGTTAAATGAAGACATCACTTTTAACTGACAAATAGGTCTACTCCTTTAGCCAAGATGTTTCCTTTCGTTACCTGGCTACAAAATATAATTGTTAGCTGAACGAAAAGGAGTGAAAACTATGTAACTATGTAACTACTATATAAAATAGACCCATATCTGAAAGGCACCGTGACTCTGTGTTTAAAGCAGCAGTTAACGACCTAATTAACGATCGCTAATTAACCGTGTAAACAATGAAAGAGGTAGGCCTACTTATTATTATTATTATTATTAGATATAGATAATATGCATACTGGCTTAAATAATAAATTTAGTAGTATTTACCATCTTGTCTGAGCAAGATGTGTGAAAGGAATTAAATAAAGGCCCACTAGGCCAGTCCAGTGATATCAGCAATAGTCTCTTGATTGAAGTTTTGGATTTTGATCAAATTATCCACAGAAAATTAAATGCAGGGTCAATATGTGAAACCTAAGCCATTCATGTTATTATATACCATGCATGACAGTCTCTCTCATGCACACACATACTCACACACCTCACATTAATGCACAAAATACCACAGAATGCAAAAATATCAAGGTGTGTAATTAGCAATTGGAGCATAAAATACACCAGTCCAATGCAGCAGTTATGGCTATTTTAAGTTTAGTTTTGATGGCAAGAACTCTGTGTTTATAGCCTACCTGAATCTCCCAACAGTCCTTATTGCACTTACATGTACCAAATTGGTTTAGTTTTGACATATATATTGTATACAATTTAGGCAATACAAATTTAGATTTTTATTGTTTTTTACATTTCTTATTTTCTTTTTTGTATATACTATTACTCTTTACTATAGCAAAATATATTTTTAGATTTGTCAATGAATCGTTGGAATAATCGGTAGATTATTCTGTTTCTAAGATAATCGATAGCTCCAGCCCTAGTGAAGTTGCTGTAATGACGTAGCAAAGAATACCACTGTGCTTGAGTCTCTGTGTTCTTAATAAAATAACTCATGACAACACACACGATATTAGGCTACATTATGGAGTTCACCTGTTTGAGTGTAGACTATATCCTGGTTAAAAGGCAGACTAGATATCTGAAGTCTATTTGAAATGATAGGCTACTGTAGGCCTATTCTCACCCATTCATGCCGTTAACAAACTACACTGTTACATTCTAATAAAAATCGAACAGCCTACTCAACATACATGATAGGCCTACGTTGTCACAAAATTGTACGGGTTAGTTTGAATTATGACTATACAAAAATGAATGGAGCGAATTTGGAACGGTTTTGAGCGGACTGGATATTTTTCGTAATTGACTGAATATTTTTAATAATAAGCAGGATTTCATAGTCTTGCATGTTGAATAAAACTATGTTGTTATCTAAAAGCGGGGCGTTCCAATCGACTCCTATATTGACTAAAAGACGCAGACACCGCCCCTCGCTGCGGTGCAGTGGCATCTTCCTAAAATGTCCGGTTTTCCATGCGTTTTATTAGCTAGCGTGTTCGTGTATGCTACATGCATTTGGTTAAATCAGACTACTACTAAGTTTAAAATGGAGAAACTAAGACCGTTAATAATTAGGCCTAGTTCATATTATCGTAAAAAATAAATGACTGTTAAAAATAGATTATGACGGAATATGTACATCCCTGACAGACAAAGATAAAGTCTACCGCAAGCACTGGTGCATTGTATGCTACATTATTATAAGACTAATGTGTGGTACAGATCAGCTTGAGTACATTAATTAATATTATGAATATAAAAACATTTAATTCAACCAGAATGATGCATTTTTAAATAGTTAAAATTCTCTCCAGTAGCATACCATGGATAACCCAAGTAAAGGTTCAGTAGAGAATTACAAGTATTGTTTTTTCAAATCTCCCTCACTCAAACACACAAACAAAACAAAATACCATCAGTGCATCCACCTGCCAAATGCCTGCCTTTTTCTGGAAACAGTTTCAATGGACTGCTTCCCAGTTGGTTGTGTGTAACAAATAGTGTTGTAATGAATCGTAGTTGATCCGTGATCCGTACGGATCACCCCCTATGGTTCGGCACGCACGTGAACCGCGGATTAATTTCCAAGTTTAACCATCATTGTGATTTTACTGCCGTTGTTACTTTTTACTATATTGATTTCCTAAATCTCCAGTTGCAGCTAATTCCACGTGTTTGTGGCATGTTGAATCACAACCACTAAAACCGGGAGGCTAGCCTTGGGAAAAAAAAGAAAACGTATACGCACAAGAGGGCTGAACGCAGAGCGTACTTGGAGCTAAAGTGGCACTTTTCTCAGTTGTCTTTTCTCGTTGGATTTTACCTGCACCGCCGGTACAAATACGGATAATTAATCAGCTTTGCATTCATTGTGCTCGAGTTTGCAAGCTATATTATTATTGAATATCAGCATGCCGGTGGTTTTCTTCGACATCGGCACTCGGCTGCAGCAGCACAACGATATAGCGTTATTTTAGTTATACAAGTGCAGGTATAAAACCGACAACATAGCTGTTTACTTTATTTAATACATTTGGCTGAGCCAACATGGGACTGAACTGTTGCCAAGCAACATAACAAATGTTTGCAGGTCTACACTTTACTTTGTCTCTTTATCTTTTCTCCCCTTCGTCTTCTCCTGACGACCATTCATAATTAAACTCAAATGATATTTGTGGAAATATATAAATCTTTGAGGTGCGAACTTTGTTACAATTTAAGATAATGATCAATAATGAATTAATGGTTATTAGATCTTTAGTCTAAGCGTCTAGTTTTATAAATGCTGTATACAATATTTTAAACATGAATGTAGCAGCAAACAACTATTTTCTAAGATATAGTATTGCACTAAATTACACCCTGAGAGAATGACATCACACTCCCTCTGTGTGTTGTGGCAGCAATTCAGGCGTGCAACAAAGTTGTATAAATATGACCTTTAACGACTGTTTAACAGTAAATGTGAGCTGTGATTTTATTTACCTACCCGACTCCGATATAAGTTCCCCGCTAGAGCAAAAGTTGCATTAATAACTTCTGATAACTCAATAACTTGGCTGACCAGCCAAGAGTTAACAGCACCTGCAGCCAGGTTTTTTCATGCATTAGAGAGTTCGAGTAGCCGCCGCACATCAGCATCCCAATGTAACTCGGGCGGGTTACCATAAGGCCACGTAGTTTTTATTACTGACCTTCTCAGTAATAAAAACTACATGCCCATCTTATGCATCTAAACTTCGTGCTTAATTTATGCTCTTCTCAATATGCACTGAGATGAGCATACGTTTTCTCTTAATGTACTTTGAAAATTTAGCCAGCGTTCAGTATTTTTTTCTCAACAAGTAGAGTTTTAAAAAACAGCGTTACAGCGCTTAAACGCGCACTTTCAACAGAATGAGTAGGACAAACTTATTGGGAGAACAGGGGCAGGCAGATAATCTGACAATTTGAAATATTGTTTTTTTAAATGATTAAACTACAGCTGTGTTTGTTTTAAACGTCTTTCACATGGCTGTCGGCTCAAATGTGTTTCTCTCCTAGGCTATTCTGGGAATAGCCTACGTGTTTATCGATTTCAAAATTAAAACTCTGGAATTTTATCGACATATTTAGAAAACTTTGATAGCCTGTTAAGTGTATCTGAAATCTCAATTTCATATTGTGATTGTAAGAAAGTGACTAGAGTCACTAAAAATCTCACTTTATATAGATTCTGCAAGACTGTATTAAAGGCCCTATTACTGTTGCATCGACTGTGGTTTTGAAAAGCAAATGTGCTTGTTAAATATCTTACAGTACATCCATAGTTTAGCCTAGCAACAAGCTATTTATGCTAATCGTGGCAATATAAATAAATGGGAAATAAACAGGAAACCAACAATTTGAGAGGTTGTGAAGATTGCAGCTATAACAACAGTTTGTTCAATTTGATCCACACCCGCAAAAAGGTGCGCTTCAGTTGTTGTCAAGTCGAGTCAATCGGCCCACATCTGTGAGCTTTCTCTGGTGTCTCCGCTCCTTCTACACTCTGAATGCACTAAATCACGCGCTCCCGACTCCACTCTTCAGGCCAAGTGCAGGCAAGAAGGGAGAGACGTCCAAATTGAAAAATTAATGAATGAACGCATAATAAAACTATATTGGTATAAACAATATTTCTAAATTTTATATAACTTTTGAAAATATATATGTATAAATGAAATACCGGTGTGTGTGTGTGTATATATCGCCCAGCCCTATAAGATTGACTTGGCAATGGATATTATTGCAGCAAAGGATGGAAATATTTGCTAAATACGAATCTTTCTTGTGTGTGTGTCCAGGAGGGTGACCCAGCCCTGAGGAATGCCTCCTTCTCTCTGAGGTCTCCCCAGTCTGGGTGCTCCCCAGCAGGCAGCGACGGGACGTCCAAATGTAAGGCAGGGGGGAGAGACCAAACGGGTGTTTGGGGGGGGAGCTTAAGCCGAGAGCCTCTGAGTGTCTTTAATGTAATGTATCTCATTTATTTAATGTCATTTACTTACTTACTGTTGGTGCTGCCTCCTCCCAGCGGGCTCCCGACCCCCGCTGATTCTGCAGTCGCCCCCTCCGTACACGGCCTCTCCTCGGGAGGGAGCACCCGACCAGAAGCAGCAGCAGCAGCTCCAGCAGAGGAAGAAAGGCCCCGCCGTGAAGGAGGAGAAGGACATGTACGACATCGTCAGCTCCCCCAACAAGGACTCCACTAAACTCACCCTGAAGCTGACCAGGGTCAAGTCCAACGAGTCCGATCCCCCGAGTACGTCCCCGCGCTTCCCTCCCGGGAACTATGTTTGTAGACCTGTGTTGGTGCAGGCTTTGATGGCTTAATTGCACGCTCACCAGTGTCGTCTTCCGACACTGCGTCGGAGATTGCACTTTAACATTTAAGAACACTTGAAACCTAAAGACACATTGGCGGTGGAGTTAAAATAAATATAGCCAGTTTTATTAAGTTATAATGTATTATAAAAGTAACTGCTAAAACCATAGTGGTTTAATTAATGTGACAGGATTAGGAGCCCCTTACATCTAATGATTAGATGTAACCCTCTAACCCTAACGCTCACGGTATAGAACGCCAGTGTCTCTTGACGCAAGCTTGACTGGGCTTTGGCCTTCATAATCCAGTCTCTTAATGCAGTACATGTCTACAGGGAAAGCCTTCATTTTTATCAGCATGCGCTAACCTGTGCTGTGGTCTCCAGGTGAGCCCGTGCCAGGCATGGAGAACTCTGACAACATGGAGGAGGCGCTGGGCTTTCAGCAGGTGCCTGTTCTCCAGCAGAACCTGGGGGTTCGCCAGCAACAGCAGCAACAACAACAACAGCAGCAGCAACAACAACAACAGCAGCAGCAACAACAACAACAGCAGCAGCCAGTCTCCCAGCCTGGCGGCACCAGTGGCCTTCAGCCCCCTTCTTCCCCATTCGACGATGCAGAGCTAGACACCCTAGCAGAGATTGATAGAATTGAGCGAGAGGCAGCCAGCGAAAAGTGCTCCAAGGAGGTGCAAGACAAAGGTGTGGAGGGAGGGTTCTTTATTATCCTACTTTGTGGGCTTTTTAAAGACAACCACCAGTAAATCTCACTCAACTGCTGTTTGTGTTTGTTCATTTAAATTTTTAAATTTTATAATGTTTCTTTTAGACGAATGTTTGTGGGGAGAAATTCAGGGGTTTACCTGCTTTTTAGAACGGGCTGACATTTCATCTTTCCTGTATTTCTTCTTTCGTCACCCTTCATCCCTCGGCTGCAGACAAGCCATTAAAGAAGCGAAAGCAGGACTCCTTCCCTCTGGAGCCCGGTGCGGGAGGCCCAGGCGGCCCCACGGGAGCCCCTGGCAGCGGGTCAGCAGGAGGGGGCAACGCTGGCAAGCTGACCCCGCAAGAGGCCACTGCGGCTGGGAACGGGGCCAGCCGCCCTCCCCTCATGGTGAGCATCGACCTCCAGCAGGCGGGCCGAGCTGACGGCCAGCTGGACCCCTGTCTGGCTGCCCCGATCCCAGCGCTCGAGGCCCAGCGCTGGCCAGAGGAGCCGGCCACCGGGCCTGCTGCCGCGGAAGGACCGGACACTGTGTTGAGGTTGAAGCCTGAGAGGCGGCCGGACGTGATCAAGAACCGGGTGGATAAACACGACGGCAGGCGGGAAGGCCGGGGGGAAGGCCGGGGGGAAGGCCGGGGGGAGACCAAGCACCGGCACGACGGGAAGTCATCCTCCGATAGACGGGGTGACACGCCCAAGTCGTCTAGCCGGGGGGAGCACACGCGGGACCGGGAACGAGACAGGGAGCGGGACTCGGACCGGGACAGGAGGCACAGGAGCGAGACCGGCGGGGAGGGCAGGGACAGACGTTCGCCCGACGCCCGCCACCACAGAGACAAAGAGCGGCTGGGGTTCAGGTCCAGCTCGGCTGGAGAGCCCGGGCGGAGTGGCAGCAGGCACGACGGATCCAAGCCGGCCTCCTCCAGTTCTGCTCCCAAGATTCCCGACTCCTTTCCTGCTCATCTCCTGGGAGGGCAGAGCGGCTCGCTGAAGAACTTCCAGATCCCTAAGGTGATCCGGACTGATCCTCATCTACGTAATCACTGCCTGTAATGTCATCAGACAATATCGCATCACTTGTGTTTGTTTTAATCGTTGCCATTTTAAGTCTTTTCGTTGTCTTAGGGAGGAATTTAGAAGGGCTCAAGGAGTTGATATAAGTTGGTATATTGGGGAGAAGTTATGAGAACCAGTTGGCTTTCAGTAATTGATTGTCTTTACTATAGCTAAATGCAATTCCATTGGATGCAAACATCTTAATCACACATCTAATTGCAGAAACCTGTCATAGCCACAATCACAGCGCCCCCGTTCTGTTTGTGTTCAACAGACACTACATTGCTAAGCTAAAAAAAAACGCACTCATAAGATGAAAATATGAAATTGCTCACTCTTGCTCTTTGTTTTCAGGTGAAACGCGACAAGGACGGCAATGTGTTAGCAACAGAGAGTCATGTGTGGGCCCAGCCCAAGGTGAAGCTAGAAAGGCTGGGTTTGGTGGAGGACTTTGCCAAGAGGCCTAAGCCCGTAGTCGTTTTGAAGAAGCTCTCCATCGACCAGGTCCAGAGAATTATCCGGCACAGCAAGTCTGGCAAGAACAGGCTCTCAGGAAGGTCTGGCAAAGGTAAGAAGGACATTTCTTCCTTCTCTTGCCTTCTAATTTACCAATAGTCTGGTGAGATCTGATCAAACCCTAACAACCTCTCTAATACGCAAAAGGATGCTTAACTACGCCACAACCTTGTCGCCTGTTATATTATCAGGTGGTATGGACCACGCGGCCCTGAAGGATCTGCCCCCTAAGCTGCTTGCGGAGATAGAGTCCACCATGCCGCTGTGCGAAAGGGTCAAAATGAACAAGAGGAAACGAAGCACCGTCAACGAGCGGCCTAAATATGCCGAGGTCAGCTCGGATGAAGACTTTGACGCCAACGGAGAATGTAAGTTTCTTGAGTGGTGAAGTATCATTTAGGTGGTGCAGGACGGTGTGCTGCCGGTTAACCTCATGTGGCGCTTTCCTTCCTATGCATGTACGTAACACTAAAGTAACTGACGTGTGGCTGATGAATGGCCGTCAATGTGCGGCTAAACAAACACAACATACAGAGCAGTGCCTATATCTGTGCCAACAGCTGCAAAGAAGCGTCAGCGCCGGGAAAAGGGTGACAAGTCCTGGGATGTTGAGAGGGAGGACAGGGATCCGCGGCGGAGCGGCAGCCACCGGGACAACCGGCGGGGCTCGGGGAGCCGGTACCGGGACTCATCCGACGAGGATTCACCACCGCCCATTATGAGCGATGGTCGGTCTCATTTGTCTTGCTGACATTATGTTTTAATTGAACCGTTGCACTGTGAATCGAGCCGCTGGCACACAACGTCTGAATGTCACAATGCAAAGGTGTGGAGGAAGGGGCCGTTATTATCCTGCTTTGTGGGGGCTTATTGAAGGAAAATCCCCAGTAAATCTCACTCGACTGCGTTTGTGTTTTTCCTTTATATTTTTTTATTTTATAACGTTTCTTTTTGACGATCGTTGGTGGGCACAGGTGGCGTACAGTGAGGATGTGTTTTTAAATATCTGGACATCACCTTTTGCTTCAGTTGCCAGAAAGATGAAAATGAAGGAGAAACAGAAAAAGAGGAAAGCGTATGAACCCAAGTTAACTCACGAGGAGCTGATGGACTCCTCCACTTTCAAGAGATTCGTAGCCAGCATTGACAACATACTGGATAATCTTGAGGATGTAGACTTCACCGCTGCAGGTAACTTAATGCGGAATAAATACTTTGAGTAATGTTTATGTAAAGTAATTTCATCATTCATTGTAATTATCGTCATATTATTCTAACATATTTCCTAATAATTAGATGTAAGGGGCGCCTAATCCTGTCACATTAATTAAACCACTATGGGTTTAGCACTTATTTTTATAATACATTATCACTTAAAAAAAAAACATGATGATAATTTTCACGTGCTTGTTTTTTGTACCAGCATTGCTTATGTATGTTCCTGAGGATAGACTGCATTATATTCAATTGCTGCTGTTCTTTTATTGTTTACAATAACTACATTGTGTTTGTTTGTTTTCACCAGACGACGATGAAATTCCCCAGGAGTTACTGCTTGGTAAACACCAGCTTAATGATCTGGGCAGTGAATCAGCCAAGATAAAGGCCATGGGCATTTCCAGCAGGGTAATTTGCTTCACAAATATGGCAAACCTTTTGAACTCAATTTCTCACCCATCGTATCCTCCAACAGGCACACAATGCACACTACTGTTGTCGCGGGAGCAACAGTGTTTATTAACCATATGGGAAAATACTTTCTCCTGCTAATTAGTTCTTCATGTACACGGGCACCTATGTAGTAAAATAAAATAAACGCCTTACTTCCTCATTCAAAAATATAGCATATTTGACACAGAAATTACGTTTTGAGACTAGGCATGGAACGATATGAAAAATAATATAAGATTATCCTGGCTAAATTAATTGCGATAGACCATATTATCGCCATTATATATTATATTATTAAACTCTTAAAATGGCACTAAAACATACTGGAATAACTTATCTTCTTTTTAGTTAAACAGTCATTTGTATTATCATGACACACATACTCTGAACTGGCACTTCTGTGGCGTCTGTTAATGTCACAATTGACAGAGCACTCTTATTTCACAAATTGCTAAATGCTTTGAAA
>JAODUK010000024.1:1276431-1291924 GCA_027564635.1 Typhlichthys eigenmanni
CAAAAAAAAGAAAACACTAAAATGTTTCTTCCTCCCTTTTTAGAGAGCAAGGGTGTAAACTCAACAAGGTTGGTGGCGTGTATCACCACTTTGTACCTCTTCAGCAAGATCAGGGCCCAGCTCATGGTCAAACATGCCATGACCATGCAGCCTTACCTGACCACCAAGTGCAACGTAAGTCCACCTTTGTCTTCTAAGTCTTACATATTGATGCCTGAGAAGATGCCTTTCTATTCTCCAGCATTATCCAGTGACCAGTTGCAGCGTTTGATTTACTGCTCAGCTATGCTTTATTTGTTATAGTAGTTATGATATCTATAAATGCAGTATTTTGTAGTTTTATACCCGTGATCTACTTGATAATTAGTGTCATTGATCTCCGGCAGACTGCCAACGACTTCCTGGTTATCTGCAATGTGGCGAAGATCCTGGAGTTAGTGGTTCCTCTAATGGAACACCCCAGTGAGACCTTCCTGGCTACCATAGAAGAAGACCTCATGAAACTCATCATCAAATACGGCATGACGGTGGGTGGTGAATAGCAAACCGGACTACTACTAATACGGAACAACTGAAATGTGACTAGATATCAAGTTCAACACTGGTGGTTACTAAATGTCTTTGGCTTTTCAGGTGGTCCAGCACTGTGTGAGCTGCCTGGGGGCTGTGGTCAACAAGGTTACACACAACTACAAGTTTGTCTGGGCCTGCTTCAACAGATTCTATTGTAAGATACCCCCTGTACTTGATTTTGCACGCAATGCCTTGATTGGCAGTGTGGACATAGTGCGAAAAGGGTTAAAAATAAAGGGCTCCCTGCTTGTTTGCGGTCCACCTGAATTCCGTTTCACCCATTAGGTGCCCTGAACAAACTGAAGGTTCAGCTCCAGGAAGATCCAAACAGCACTACACCGGCAAACAAGCCCTTCCTGCTACGATCACTCTTCACTGTCGGAGCCCTGGGACGGCACTTTGACTTTGACCTGGAAGAATTTAAGGGTACCAACAAGGTAAGGTGTCATCATCTCATGTACTGGTCACACACATTTGTCATGAAGGGGTGGTGTGTATTTATTGACCAGAAAGGGGCGGGGCGGAGGTAAAGTCAGCTATTGCAAGCTAAATGTAAGCTATTACACTTTTTGTCAAATTCATTTCGCTAGCTTACCGTTCTCTGTGCGCGATGAAAAAAAGTATTGTATACATCTACACAGCCGTAGCCCCCCGCTTTGCTTCACAATGCATTTCGACATGTGGGACGCGGAGCGATACTGTTATGATTTGAGCTCGAAGTTAGCAAGAATGACCGTCCATACCTTTAAGACATGCCACCATTGCCATGCCCACACCGATGGTGAAAATGTGCCGCAAACCTTAGACATCCTCCTGTCAGTATGGTGTCAATATGTAGCCCCTGTATATTAGGGGTTTCACTGTGGCTGGAGGCCAGACATTAAGTCTGCTCAAGCATTAATGCATGTGAACAGAAGTGAACGCACAAATGCCCTGCTCAAGGTGGGAGGTTTTTACAATGCTCATTATGGAAACAGACTAAAGATGCTAGATGTTTTTTTAAGTGCTTAAAATGGTTAGATTGAACAATTGAACAATTGAACAATGCTAGATGTTTTTTTAAGTGCTTAAAATGGTTAGATTGAACAATGTGTAATAACATTTAAATGTAATATAGTTTCTCTTGAATTAGCAATAAGGAAGGCCTTTATAGTTGTATAGTATGTATTTATTTTGTACAATGTGTGTGTGTGTGTGTTGTATCCAGGTTGTGATCAAAGAGAAGGTGCTGGAGCTGCTGCTATATTTCACCAAACACGAGGATGAGGAGGTCAAGTCGAAAGCCATTATTGGTTTAGGTATGAAAAACACAACATAACACTCCCCACAAACTGAAGTGCTATGCCTATCCTGTATCTTCTGTCTCTAGCCCTTATTTAAATAAATACACTTAAAAGAAATAATGTTATATCAGTTCTTAATAAAATAAAAAGCACTTCGTTGGTATTTTAGATTGTTGGCAATTATTTTGAGGCTTGAATGTTCTGTGTGTTGTAATCTGTATAGAAGTCTGTAAGAAGTGAGCCCTATTGACATTCTGCTGTCATTATCCTAACAGAATGTTGTTTGCTTATACAATATCTGATGTGTGACCTATTCAGCTATTGACAGATGTACCTAAGCCACATCCACACAAATATGTATCCACGGATACATATATACATTGATAAAAATATGTTTTATCCATTCGCAGTTTTAATGAAAGCATGCTAAAGTACAGGGCCTTAGTAAGTCGCTTTGGGTAAAAGTGTCTACTAAATGCTGTACATGTAAATGGGTTGTGTCTGAGCAATCAGTGCACATCTGTCACACATAAAACACTCGTTGTGTTTCCCCTCTGCCAGGCTTCCTGGTGATCATGCATCCGAGCCAGATGTTTGTGCCAGAGGTGAAGTCCTTGTACAACGGCATCCTGGCTGACAGCAGCTCCTCCATCAACATGAAGATCCAGATCCTGAAGAACCTCCAGACGTACCTTCAGGAGGAGGACACGCGGATGCAAGAGGCTGACAGAGAATGTATGTACATGAGACTGGCGCAGTTGGGGCTGACGCTGAACCACACTACAGGGCGTTTCACACTGCAGTTGGACCCTTTTACCAGATTTAAGCCCTGACCTAGCCGGCCCTGCTCCGGAGCAAGGTTAACCCAGTTTGCAGGAATATACAGTGAAAACCACTAAACACAGGTTTAAAAGATGCCAGTTTGAAAAGGGGCTAGGTTTAGCCCCTGTTTAGCTTCTAGAACTTCCAGACGTACTTTGAGAATATGCAATATCCAGTGTGGAAGGCCCTTGTATGCCTCTGTTCACCTACACCGGAGTGTTGTGTCTCGCACTGCTCTCTTCTCCTCCCCTTCAGTATTATATGGATAACGGCTTCTCTACCCCTCCTCATACACTTACATACATGGAGAGCTGGGGAGGGAGGGAAGTTAGGATGTCTAGGTGCGCAGTAACACATTTGAGGGGTGTGTCTTTTAATACCGTTGGCTCTTAAATTAAATAAAAATGTAACTGAATGCAAGACCATGAGAATGATCGCCTTTTAAATATATTCTACTAGATTCTGCTGTAGGTTTATTGCTTTAAAGTGTAACTGCACCCTAAAATGTATTTTTGTTTTAGCTGTAACTAAGTAATATGATTGATCTGTGAGGAGACACATCAATGCTGGAGTTAATATTGACAAAATTCCCCTTTTTATAAAAATCAGTATTTTATGTGCTGAAAACAGAACTACACATCCTATCCATTAAAAATCACCCCAGGACCTAGCTGGCATTCAGCGGTAAACTCACTACACTCATACGTCATCAAATTCAAATGTTAACAATAATGAGGGTGCCCATCCCGGCCCCTCCCCTCACACAGCTCCTTGACGCATTCTTCAAAGTTGTAGTGGGTGGAGTCAGGCTCAGCGCTAGGGTGCAGTTACACTTGAATTGTCTTTAGCTCTTTGTCTTGGTTGACCTGCAGGGGTCACACAGTATGTCCTCTAAATTTTGACCTTTGCCCTCGCGCAGGGAAGAAGCTGTCGAAGCAGGAGGACCTGAAGGAGATGGGAGACATCTCCTCGGGCATGAGCAGCTCCATTATGCAGCTCTATCTCAAGCAGGTTCTGGAGGCCTTCTTCCACAACCAGTCCAGCGTACGGCACTTTGCTCTCAGCGTCATCGCCCTCACACTCAACCAGGGCCTCATTCACCCTGTGCAGGTGAGCAGAGAGAGGCGACAGACATACAGTAGCTGTGCGCGCGCGCATTAATACAGCAGGGCGCAGCCGGCTGATCTCGTGTTGCTTGTCTCTGTCGTCAGTGTGTCCCCTACCTCATCGCCATGGGAACAGACCCAGAGCCCAGCATGAGGAACAAAGCGGACCAGCAGCTGGTGGAGATCGATAAGAAGTACACAGGATTCATCCACGTAAGATAGCCTAGCTTTATCTTCTAAAGCCGAGTGAGGCAGTCACATGGCCGGCCTCTCAGTACTAAGAAATGTCTACATTGACGCTTTTAAGATGTTTAGGAGATGCATGTGATTTTTAGAATTGATAGATATGCAAGACTGTGGCTGATGGGTTTGTTTGAGGTTCAAGTTGCTGCTAGGGATGGCACGATCCAATTTGTTCAGTCTCGATACCGATACAGATATCCGCACTATGGGCATTGGCCTATACAGAGTACCGATCTGATTCCAGTGTTAAATTAAGATGTATTCCTCACTGTGACCGAGGAAGAAACTGGGAATCATGTTTTGTGCAAGGATCAGGCTTGAACATTGCTTTGCTAATTCTGTAAAACATAATGCAACATGGGCTACAGTGTATATAAAAATATAAGGAAATATTACAATGTTGTCATTGATGTATGCGTTAGTTTGAGTGGTTTGGTTGGAAAGTAAATGACAGCCGCATTTGACATACTCGTGTAAATTAATTTTATTGGATCAGCCCCATAGATCGGTTACAACTGACCAATTGTCACAGATACCAATCCAGCTATTTAGGTCAGTATCGGACCCATTTCCGATCTCAGTATCGTATCAATGCCATCCATAGTTGATGTCTGTGCTGTGACTCTGCTTTGAATATGTAGTACCTTGTACCTTTTGAATTAAACTGATCTTAGGGTGATTCTCCCTTGAACAGCTGTGTAACTGTTTCACCTCATTGGTTCCCCAGATGAAGGCAGTAGCTGGGATGAAGATGTCCTACCAGGTGCAGCAGGCTATCGCCGCCTCACGTAAAGCCATCATAAGGGGTTTCAGACACGACGAGACCCACACAGCGCTCTGCTGCCACCTCTTCAGCATGGTCCGGAGCAACAGGCAACACCGAAGGGCCTTCCTCATCTCACTGCTCAACCTCTTCGATGACAGTGCCGTGAGTTCACTCCCCCCTTTCCGAATGCTCGGTTTGCACGGTGTGTTGTTAATGATAGCAGCCAATCACTGACCACTCCCTCTTGATGTTCCCCGTTTCCCTCTGCAGAAGACTGAGGTCAACATGCTGCTGTTTATAGCCGACAACCTGGCCTGCTTCCCATACCAGAGCCAAGAGGAGCCTCTCTTCATCATGCACCACATAGACATCACCCTCTCTGTGTCTGGCAGTAATCTGCTGCAGACCTTCAAAGAGGTAGAACCTTAAACTGTCTGTGGCCTTCCATCAAAAGTCATATCCTGACATTGGTTTGCTAACTTCTTGACTTTTACGCTATAATCAAAGCCCTTATAGGATTGTGTCACTGGCAGCCATCTTTGAAACACCTCCAGGTAGTTATTAGGAAGACGGTATTCAAATAAATGGGTGGGAGAGCCATAACTGCACTTTCAATTGTCACCTATGAACATGAAAACTGCATGAATACAATCGCGAGTAAAATCTGATAGACAGCTTAAAACATTTGGTGACTCCCCCAAAATGTGGTTTATAAAGCAATTTTCCGTACTATGCATGCGCAGCAGGTGATCTACGTAAGTGCAACCACATGATTGGTTAAATAGGATCATGCTGGGCAGTTCTAAAGCAAACAATTGGCTATTTTGGGTGGGAGGGGCGCGATATGTGCCACCAACTGCCACATTTGGCATTTCAGAATTGTCCCATTGAGCCCCATTCACATTTCTCTAAGTGACCCGTCTCCTCTATATAGTGTCTCTGCTATAATCCCTTCCGTTTGTCTGTCCCAGTTCCTGCTGAAGGAGCCCCGGCGAAAGGAGAAAAAGGTGAGGAAGGAGTGGAAGAACACGTCAGACGGGGAGGACGAGGAGAAGATGAACTGCGACTCCCCCAGGAGCAACGGGGACAACATGGAAAACAGCAGCGACGAAGAGGTGGTACGGCGGCCCAGAAAGGCCAGAAAAGCCCCGTCTGACTCGGATTCCGAGTCCGAATCAGACCTGGAGGACCTGGACGTGGAGGACGTGGAGAAGGTCATGCGTCTCCTCCCAGAGAACCCCGCCACTCTGTTGGACTTTGCCAACGCGGTGCAGGGCATCCTCCTACTGCTGGTGCTCAAACAGCATCTGAAGAACCAGTATGGCTTCTCCGATAGGTGAGCCCATCAGAGCCTCGACGTCTATCTATTGTTCCACTCTATTTGCGGACAGTAAACTACATGTGAAATCGCAGCGTTCTCTCTCTATCGCCCACTAGTGGTGGTGTTCAACCGCTTGTCAACAAGTGCACTTTTAATGGCAAGTTGACGGAGGAGCTCAGCAAATCTGCAGAATGCATATTTATGGCTTGACGCTTAAGAAATAGAAACATGTTCTAAAACCAGCCGGACTCAACACATTAAAAATCATAATAATAATAGTTCTAAAACTCTTGACGCCTTCAGTGAACGCTGGCCTTTGCACCCCATTTTCTAATGTAATTGTATTTCTCCCAACAGTAAAATTCAGAAGTACTCTCCCACTGAGTCGGCCAAGGTGTACGACAAAGCAGTGAACAGAAAAAGCAATGTCACCTTTAACCCCAGGCAAACTATTGATTTCATCTCCAACAACATTGCTAATGCCACACTCACCAATGACATCAAAAGACGGATAGTCAGGCAGTACCTTGACGTAAGTATTGGAGCCTCGCTTTGCATGGTAGAATCCCATATCAAAATTGAAAGAATACATTTCAAACAAATAAGTTTGTCATATTTTAGAATACAAAAAGAGTCGTCATCAGATTAACATTTTACGTGGTACTTTATGACGTTGTTCTAGATCAGATTAACATTTTACCTGGTACTTTATGACGTTCTAGATCAGATTAACATTTTACGTGGTACTTTATGACATTGTTCTAGATCAGATTAACATTTTACGTGGTACTTAATGACATTGTTCTAGTGGTTCAATAGGACTCCGCCGCTAGATGTCACACTAAGCACACCAGCATTTCAAATCAAAACCAATGCACACATGCACTGACGTGCAATGCGGCCGGCCCGGCTATGAAAACATAGAACAGATGATCTTGCACAGAGGGAGTGTGATTCTCTGCTCAGGGTGCAATTACTCCGCTATATCTTTACATGGAAAGTAGTTGTTTTCTGCTATAATAATCCTGTGTGAAATATCCAGTAAACATGCGCGGGCCAGTAAGGCTAAGGCATGGCCACTAACCTTGTTCCCTGTACAGTTTAAGGTTCTGATGGAGCACCTGGATCCTGACGAGGAGGACGAGGAAGGCGAAGCGTCTGCTAGCGCCAACATCAGAAACAAAGCCATAAATGCCCTGTTGGGAGGTGCTGGCCCCATGTCAGGGCCCAGTCCACGCAATCAGGCTGGACCAGAGACCGATGATGACGACAGCGACGGCGATGAGAGGACCCCTGGGGTAAGAGACGACACACACGCACGTACACACACGCATCCCTAACAGCCCCTCGGATGAACACAAGCGCTGACCTGTGCATTTCCCCGTTCTCAGTCTTCTCGGAGGTCAAGGCGAGCAGGGGACTCCTCGGACCCCGGCCGCATGAGTGAGACGCTAGACGCCACGGATGTGATAGCCCTCTGCTGCCCCAAATACAAGGACCGGCCGCAGATCGCTAGGGTCATCCAGAAGACATCAAACGGTTACAGCATCCACTGGATGGCAGGATCCTACTCAGGACCCTGGGCGGACGCAAAGAAACGAGATGGACGCAAACAGGTGCCTTGGGTGGACACTATTAAGGAGTCAGATATCATCTACAAGAAGATTGCCTTGACCAGCAACCACAAACTGAGCAACAAAGTGGTGCAGACTTTACGCTCGCTGTATGCAGCGCGGGAGGGAGGGGCAAGCTAATAGCCCCCCTTTCTGTTTTTTTGTTTTGTTCTTTCCCCGCCCCCCCCCCCCTCCCTGTTTCTACTTTATCTATCAGACACCTCCACTTCCCTGCTCCCATTCCTCCTCAACCTGCCACCTCCAACAACACAGCCAAACTTCACTGGATTCCTCCCCTCTTCTCTCTCATTTTTTTTAAGAAAAGTGCAAGAATATTTGACACTACATACTTTTACATGCATTATTCTTGCAAAAAAGAAAATGAAACAAAAACAAAAGACTTATTATAATAGACTGCTCATGTTCTGTTTGTGTACAAGTTCAGAGGATAGAATCCAGAAGGCATTAAAGGAATAATTCACACAAGTTATCCCTTAAAAAGGCTTATCAGAAGAGAACCGGAGGGAAATGTTTCGTCAACATTGTTGTGGGAGCTCCTTCGCTGTTGTGCAGCAGATTCTAGTCGCTCATTTCTACTCCCACTGTATCATAGTTTAACACAACAAAAAACTAAAATGTTTATATCTCTGAAGACAAAAAAGCTGTAAAAAAAAGAATAAAACCTTAAGTGAATGTTGGAAATTAGTCTTTTTGATGTTCTTATTAAAGTGTTTTTTGGAGTTTATTATACTACTATCACCCTGATTTGTTTCCTTTAGCTTTTAGGCCTTTTTAACAGACACAAAAAAATAACGGATTTTTATTTTTGTTCACCTTTGTTTGTCCATGCTGTACAATGGCAGAGTCCTCTTGATATAATTTATTCTATTTCGAACCAAGCATGCAGTATATGTGGCCTATTGCAGGAAGATATTTTGTAAATGTAGATTTTGTTGTATTAGGTCACCCTAGTAATAAGAGGAAAGGGGATCCATACCCACTTTGGTGGAACAAATACTGCAATAAATTTTCTACTTCTCTTTGTCACTTGTCTGCTGAAAGTCTTACATGTGAGCCTATCATTTAAAATAATTTAACAAATATATACATATAGCCTATATATTTATACATTTTTATATTGCCATGAAATAAACATGATTTGTGTGTACCTGCTGTATAGAAAGTCCAATAGCAAATTGGCTTTGCGTTCGATAAATATTAATTTTATTAAATGTGGGCAAATGAAGCTACTGGGAATGAAAGGTGGCAGCAGCAGCAGTGGGTTGAAGGGTTGGCAACAAACATCTGTAGTGGGCCTGATACCTGTTGAGAAAACAATCCTAGAAGGGCTACAAAACCATCTGCGTGAACAATGACCATCACTTGACTATATGCAGACAAAGAAGTGGATATTAGTTCTAATATTAAAATGTCAAAATAAACTAGCCACGACCAGATGACTGAACGGTGTTGGAAAGATGTATTTGTGGTGGGAGCTATTTAGACACCCTTGAACTGTATCATTCTTGTCTAAAAGCTTTCACATATCCCCATGTTTTTAAAGATTAAACGAATGCGTGTGGTTAATGGGGTCATATTCTTTTCAAACTGTTGTCACAATGCAAGGTCTGTGATGACATGCTGCAAATAACTTAACATGACCGCGTCCCAAGCCTCACACTCCAGAACAGTAGGTGGCAGTGTATGCAAGCTGCCAAACCGAAAGAAGAGCCGTCTTCAGCATACGTTAGTCTTGTTTTGGCGGTTCATTTGACTGTTTCTCCGCTAAGGGATTTATAAAACATTGCTTTCCAGTACACGCAATGGATCGGTATGTCCTGAATATAGACTGAACTCACGTTAACATGTAGTTGTTATTGTAGTCACGAACGTGCTTTTAAATATGTATTACTTTGGTACTCCCCTACTCGCCCTACGTTACAGCACTGAAGCATACATTTCTGTAGTTAGCTTAGCTGGCAGTTTTGCTACAAGTACTAGTATAACGTACCGATTTCTGAACTACGGACATTAACTACATGTGTAGGTTAGAGTGGTAATTCAATAACAGTAGCAATATATAGGACTGTATAGGACCGGTATAATGTTTGTGTATGCAATTATATGCCAAGCCTGTCTTAGTAAGCACCATGATGCATTACCAAGCTAGCTAGTCTTGTTGTTTTATACTGTCATGGTGTAATACAGTCTGTTTGCAGTGTAGCTTGAGTTACATAGCTATTACCGAGGACAAGACGAGGTTTCAAGTCTTTGTGTGGTTTCCAGTGGAAGGATGAGTCGGGCGTCCACCGCCAGACTGTCGGAGCTGCCCATGCGAGTGGCAGACAACAACAGAATGAGCATGATGACAACACCCCAGAGGTTTGTTTACAGCCTTGTGTCTTGAGGCAGAGGAGTTCAATTGCGATTAGCATGTTCTTCTTCGTTACGTTTAATATATGTCCAAAATGTAATGTGATATGTCCTCGTAGTAGATGCATAGTTTATATAAACTGCTATTATACTGTATAGTAGAATTTGGACTGCCTCATTACTTACTATGTGTGTATTTGTAAAGCTGTGTAATTTCCATCCATCTATCCATCTATCCATGCTTAATGGATAATTGCCCATAATGATTATAAACTATACAGTGAATGTGTAGAGCTGTGTATTTTAACTGCCAAAATGTACCATTGCACAAAGCATGACTTTTGACCATGGCATATTTCTATTTACTTGCAGTAAACAGCCCTCATTTGGAAAACTCAACATTCCAAAACCCCAGTCCGTGACCTCTGACAGACGGACAAGCTTTTTTGGTGCAAGGTGAGCTGTCTCCTACGTGGTCAGACAATGTGATGATTTCCCTTCTACAGATGATGTAGTTGGCTTGTGAATGCTGTGTGTTATACATAAGCACGCACAAAGTAATCGCTCATGTCAGAAAATCTTTTTTTTTTTCACTGTAGATCGTCACATTGGATTGGTTTGTTGCAATAAAGCTTCTGTTGGCTGTTGAGTACTGTTATATGCGCTCTCTATATTGCTCCCTATATTGTCACAGGGCTAGTGGGGCAGGCATGGCTCGTAACAGCACCATGGGAGGTTTCGGCGGGGCTGAGAAGATTAAAGATGTTAGGCCTCTGCACGACAAGGGATTTGTTCAACAATGCATTAGACAGTTGTGTGAGGTGTGTACATGTACCCCATTGTCTCTGTATAATGTATCTTTCTTTCTCATTATTTATACAGTTCATATTGCATACACACAGAGATTATATTATTATTGTTACTGGTCACATTTATATTGAGACTTCATCATTATTTGGTACACAGCACGTCTATAAGGCACCGACTGCAGTATAAGTATCCAGCGACGGTGACATTTGCGTCTGAATCAAGCATCGTCACAAAGCTTCAGTCCTGTCCAGCATGAAATATTTCTCTTTTTTTCTTAGTTCCTATCAGAGAGTGGCTTCCCTGGCACGGTCTCTACCAAGACAATGCAGTCTCCCTCCACCAAGGAGTTCCTTAAGATATTTGAGTTCATATACAGCCAGCTAGACCCGACCTTTCAAATGCCCACCTCAAAGGTAGAGGAGGAGGTGCCACGAGTCCTGAAAGACTTGGGGTAAAACCATTTTCACAATTTTGTATGTAAAGATTACATATCTTCCACAAGAGACTCAAGACGCACCTCTTCACTGTCCACCTCGACTAACGACCTCTCGACCTCCTAGCACTCAATGCTAACGCTTTCTTTTTCTCTCCACTGTCTTTAAAGAAAAATCCTATTCTGCTTTTATGTACTTAGCACTTATATATTCTTTGTTGTTTTATTTAATTATATATTGACTTGGTAGTAGACATGATGACAAAATGATGTAACTATTCTCACATAATATTGGTTGATTACAATTACTGATGTATGACCGGTCCAGCTAATGACAAATGTACTACATGTTAAGTGGCTTTGGATAAAAGCGTCTGCTAAATGCCGTAAATGTAAGTCCATAGCAGTCGGTTATTTAGTTCCTGGACACCTTTTTCTGTCTGACTGCCCTTGTGTGACTTTTTGTCTGTGGTTTTATGCTTGAAGGTATCCATTTGCCCTCTCTAAGAGCTCCATGTATTCTGTTGGAGCTCCACACACCTGGCCACAGGTCCTGGGGGCTCTTGTTTGGCTTATTGACACTGTAAAGGTGAGGGGATATAAGTCGCATAGAAAACACTATTGAACAGTATCATTGGTGGTGGGGGTAGCCTGGCGTATCCAGACCCACAATTCACTTTGTGCATATGGTCTGGAGTGGATTTGCTCCAGTATTCGCACACTACTCGACAGCCTTTATCCAATCGGCATTGGACAACTGTTTTGATCACTTCATCAAACTCTACATCCATTTTGAAACAAGTGCTTGACTTACACACCCTGATTTGTCCGCCAGCGGGGTGGCTGTGAAAACACTAAAGCCAACAGGGTCTCCGACTACAATCGCAAATCACAATTTCAAAGTATAAAATGAGCATAAATGTGATGTGATTATATAGTTTAAATGTGTGTATTACTGTGTCAGATATACTGGTGCATGGGCAAGGAGGAGCTCCTGTTCAGTGATTTCTCTGAAGACAACATGAGTATTGAAGATGGGGTGGAGTACAACAGGGTACAGTTACAGCAAACTCGTTTGTGTAATAAAAGCAACCATTTTACTTTCCACTGCGGCGGTGATATTGACACAGTGCTCACATCATAACGCTTCTCATCCTGTCCTCTCTCTTAATCCCTTTGGTTCTGAAGCTCTTCCTGGACTACACAGCGGAGGCGTACGCTAAATTTATGCAGGGGGCAGACACATTTGAAGACGAGGATGAGGCGTACCTTAATAAACTGAGTAAGCAGCCAGCAACGTTTTTGAATTACAGGTTCAGAGCGGTTTAAAGAAACCTGCCGTCAACACCAGATGAGACCAGAGCACTTCCAACATTGTCATTAAACAAATGTTAAAACGAATAATGCACGATCATGTTGATGTTTGTGTTTGTCCTTCCTAGAGAGGCTGTACAATGTGGATGAGGCCCAGCTGGCCTCAATGGAGGAGAAGTACCGGATCCTCAGTGAAGAGGTGGAGCGACTGGAGATAGACAGCCAAAAAGTGAGTGTCCTAAAAGCTTTTTTAAATCCTAACTCTGATTCTGTACACAGAGATCTTCAGTTCTAAAACCATGTTAAAGTTTTTCAGTGGAGATTGTCATTGAATTATTCTTGTAAGTCTTGGACTAGGCTTAGTCCATGTCTGTGAAAGTGGCTCGATATTCCCTCCACCTATCACAATGCAGTAATGGTAATACGTTGGGGTCACTCACTGTTGAGCCCAGCAGAGGGCCTTGAATGTGTCATGGAGTGCCCCGTTGAGAACAACAGCGAAGGAGGACTGTAGGACACATGTATCTCACATACAATGGCTTCCTGTCAGGACCGCCTGATGGACAAGAGGATGGAGAAGCTGAAGCTGCAGACGGACCTGCAGAAGATCCAGACGTACCGCGGCAGCCTGGAGTCTTTCAAAGCCAAGCTGGAGAGCAAAGACACAGAGCTGTCCGAAGAGCTGGAGGCCACCGGTAAGACCTGGATGTAACCCTCAACTCACCCTTTTGCTGGGGGAGCGGAGGGTGGAAGGGGGGAATTCTGCTTCACCCTATGTGTTTTTGAGAAATATAATGTTCTGAGTACTCCCTTGTCAAAACATACTTTTAGGGGCCGCATAGTCTAGCGGTCTGGGTGACTCCTAGCCAGAAGGCTGTGGGTTTGAGCCCCGGAGTTGGCCTACATGTGAGCGTCCTTGAGCGAGATGCTGCTCTTTTTAATGGGGTACTTGTAATATTGTAGTATCTAAAGTCCCTTTAGATAATGGCCTAGCTGTAGTTTAGACCTGGACCTCCTTGTCTATTTCAGTCAAACTTTGTTTATCTTGGCATGCTAGTATCAACACAGCATCCAAGTCAACTTAATTGTATGTATGTAAGCAAGTGTATACAAATGTAATTATACTGGTTTTAACTGAGCCTACCCTGAGTGACGCAACTTATTTTTCTCTTGTTTTTGGAAACACTGGGGAAAATATTTGTATGTATTTTAAGCATTACTGACAGACTATCTATGATAATTGCCATGATGATATCGAACAGTTTGTATGGACTGTCTGGTTTTGTAGGCTTCTTGATAATTCTTGTATTGTTTCCATTGTAGTTTTGTTTTCTGTTATGGAACTAAGGGCCTGAAATAAAGTACAATTGAATGATCCCAAGCCCCGCCCCTTTAACCTGTCCAACCTAGTTACTGTAACTGGGTTTGACAAAACAGCATAGTAGTCTATAACAGGAAAACAGAGTTGTTTCAGTCAGATACAAGAAGGGGGCGGGCTTGGAATTTGTCAACTGAATTGAACATACTATATACTCTGTGTGCCTGTAGGACGACACACGGACTCTTTGAAACAGGAGCAGAACAAACTGCAGCACCTCCTGCAGAACCAGAAGTTCACCCCCGCTGACGTAGAACGGATCAACCGGGAGAAGACAGAGCTGCAGCAGACCATCTCCAACCTCAGCAAGACTCTGGAGGAGGCCGAGCAGCACATGTGGAATGAAGAAATTGCTATGACCAAGGTCAAGGAGAAGGTATGCGAGGTGTACAGGAGTTCAGGAAAATGTCCGATTGTTGCCATGTGGACTTGCAGGTGTACAAACAGTGTATGCAATAATGTGGTATTTTACCCACTCAAATAGAACAAATGTGCTCATTCTAGACTTTTTCTGGTGTTCTATTGGTTATTACTATCGTGAAATATATGAATTCTGTGACGTTTTTCTCTAAAGATGTAGATCGCAATTTGTCCGAACACTGGCCCTGTACCTTCTCTTCTACCTCTCCTTCTATCGTTTCTAGGCAGAGATGAAGCTAGCAGAGTATAATAAACTGGCCCGCAAACTGAAGCTCCTCCCAGCATCGGCAGAGAATGCCTGTGGTCACGACTTTGAGATCAGAAACGCAACAGAGTTTGGACTCAGTTCCATGGTTTCGTACAAAACACAGATAAAGGTAGTGTGAACTTCCCAGTGTGTTTCCATCTAGACAATCTGAATTTGATGTCATTTTTATCCACTATTGTCCCACAGAATTGAACTAGCGTGCCCAAGATGCATCGCTGTCCATCCAAGCCCTATGTAGTTCAGCGTGCAAACGATGTGGGCGCTCAGCGTTTTTTGCGCTGCGCTCCCCGCGGAACAGCGCTTGAGTCGTCAATGTCGGGTGTTGTTGTTGTTGTTGTTGTTGTTGCTAGGCTACAAAATCAAATGCTGGAGAGAAGTTTGTGGACACAGGCACTTAATGTGGTGCCCTAAAGCATTACTTGGTGTACAACTGTATCGGGATTAATGGCATTAGTCCAAATGTGCGAATCAAAATATATGTTTTACATTTAGATTCCCCTGAGCAAACGTATTGGTAACATTGAAGAAGAGTGCAGTCGATTGGCCAATGCAAAGCTGAGCTTGGAGGAGTCTATAGAACAGGTAAATACAATCCCCTGCCATTAAACTGTAATTGTTGTACAGTAGGGGTGTAAGAACATATCGATACACCTGAGTATCGTGATATTACATTGCGAGATACTGTATCGATTCTCTAAAACAGGGGTGCCCAACTCCGGTCCTGGAGGGCCCCTATCCTGCATGTTTTAGATGTCTCCCTGCTCCAACAC
>JAODUK010000024.1:1292024-1316372 GCA_027564635.1 Typhlichthys eigenmanni
TTCCCTATATTTATTTCACTTTCTGTCTGTCCGGCGATTTTCTGGGTGGAGTTAACTCGAGCGTGGGGACGTCATGCGGCACTTTGCGTTTGAGTCTGACTGCCTACTGCAGCTTCTGTAGTACATTTTTACTAGCTGAAAGATACACTGACCTAACCATTGTGACACAACTTGGATAATACGTGGATATTTGGCAGTTTCTTCAGGTGCTTCTGTCTTCTAAATACACCGTTTTACTCAGCCAATCGCACCTGCTGAAAGACGGGCCATTGCAGCTAGCTAGAGGAGTGAGTTGCACCACTTAAGAATGTTGCCAATAGCCTAGAGTTGAAAGGGGGAGGGGCTATGAACACGCCCATTCAGCCCTGAGCCCTTTGCATGTAGCGTTTTTTGTCATAATGTTAACACACTTATTATAATTTTTTATTATTATTTATTTAGTTGATGTATATTAAATATATCCCTCTGCAATATATTGGGAATATTTCTGCACCTGTTTCCTATCTCTTTAATATTTCACCCCTGAATGTTATGGAACCAAATGAAGGTCAGAGGTATGTTTGGTTCATTAAATAAAGCCACCAAAATGTATATTTCACCCCCGAATGTTAGTCCAATGCTGCTCTAATGCCTGTCTGAAATGAACAGCTGACACACGCATGACACATGTATGCATCGCACACACACCACATTCAAGCTGTGTGCTTACTAGGTTTCTGGAGATGTTATGTCTGTGTTCACACTGGCCAGATTCAATATCCCACAGACACATCCAGTTGTCACGGGAACCACTGCAAAGCTTCCTCCCATCTAGAAATATGTGGAATGAGAACAATAGTGTGTGAAAGCGCACATACATCCACTGGTATAAGAAATAGTATATATATAGCTTACAGACATTTACAGGTTAATTAAACAAAGTCATTTGGAGTTTCAATCAGTTCTAATATAATAATATAATTAAGTAAATACTTCATCTTAAAGAGCATTATACAGAATATATAGAAATGTGTGTGTGCGTACGTGTGCGTGCATGTGTGTGTGTGTGCGTGCGTACCAGGACTAACAGCTAGTCCATTGACCACCAGCTCGTGTCCACAGAATTCCTGAATGGGCTCATCTCCCTGGTTAAGATCCCACATGAGGACAGTTTTATCGCGTGACGCGCTGAAGATCCACGTGCTTCCAGGGTAACACAGAACCTAGGGGAAGCAGAGAGCAGATTGCCATCCCTGTAATCACACGCTGTCCCTTATTAATGTCCTCGTGCGCTTGAGCGTGTGGCCGTTACCTTGGTAACCTCCCGATTGTGACCCTGGAGGGACTGACACATACGTCCTTGTTTCCAGTTGTACACCACCACTGCCTACAGGGGTGCGCACGCACAAACACAAATGCATTACTCGTCCTCCTAAATAGCTTGTGTGAATGTGTATTCTAGTTCTATCCATTATTTCCTTGCTTTAAACAAGAGGTCTTCAACGTCTTTCGCCCAAGAACCCTTTGGCTGATAGAAACAAGGTGTTCTGTCGATCTGTCCTACCCTGTCAGATTGCCCTACCGGAACGCAAAGTAAACAGTTATCGTCTGTCGATCTGTCCTATCCTGTCAGATGATCCTACCATAGCAGTAAACTGAATATATACCAGGCCAAAGTAGTTGTAAGATAGTTCGATGAGTGAAAACAAGTTGTTTTGTGATACCAGGCAGAAATTAAAGAACTGATTATTTAAAGGGACAAAATATACATGTCATATTGTGCTAACAGGTGAAATAGCGTATGCTAACAATCTGTAACAGGCAATTTACAGCGTCCGTGAAAAAATACTTTTATGACAGCAGTTGGCACAGTACATTTTATTTTATTAATAAAAGGCATAGGCCTAAACAATTTTGGCACACAGATTGCTAACAATCTTTTCGTTGTTGTGAATCTCATGAAAGGTTAACATGTAGGCTAAATAATAATTAAAAATACAAATGTTGAATGACAATCTGTAAGATAATGTTTACTGACTTCAATTATACAAATAAAACAACAAGAATCCCTTTAAAATAGTCAAAAGCATGCAAGAAATCCGAACACGGTACGGGCGTGTTTTAAGATTGACAAAAAAATGGCGCAATATGGATGTGTGTATGCACAAATCTGACGGGTAAGATAGAATGTCATAACACCAGCACAGGCGTTTGAGCTAGCGTCAAAGTGTCCCTGAACAAGAGCAAGACACATAACCCTAACCCCCCCCCGGTGGTTAGATAGCGCCTTGCATGGCTAACACCCCCCATCAGCATATAAATGTGTGCGTGTGAGGCACTACAGCGCTTCAAGTGACCTAATACGATGCAAGCTTAAGTTCCACTAACCTGGTCAGTCCCTCCAGATACACTGAGCTCTGGACTGAGGTTTGTGACCGTGTTGATGGACCCTTGGTGGGCAGGGTCGTACTGCACCACCTGGCTGTCAGAGCTGTGATCTGTTTTGTCCCCTCTGGATGTCCTGCATATCAGCATTTAAACATTAGACAATGTCTGTCTGTCTGTCTGTCTGTCTCTCTCTCTCTCTGCCTGTCTCTCACTCACTCACTGACTGACTCATTCTCTCACTGACTCTCTGACTGACTGTCTGTCTGTCTCACTCACTCACTATCTCACTCACTCACTCTCTCTCTCTGTCTGTCTGTTTGTCTCTCTCAATCACTCAATATCTCTCTGCGCGCACACACACAAATTCCATAAAATACTCAAAATCTCAAAATTAAAAAGATCATAATAAATAAATAAAAAAACACCCCCATTTAAAACACAAGGCAGTCAACTACAGAAAATGAACATGCTTTAAAATAGAATAGAGTAGACAAACACACAAGGATATGTTTGGACATTTCCTTAATGTGGGGACAATTTTGTGTAGGTACGGTACATCTGAATAGCTACAGTACTGTATGTACATAGATACATACTGTACAGTATGTGCATAGCTACATACTCAGTGCCATGGTCAACATGTTTAACATGAAGAGGATATCCTTGCCTTACCTGTAGGGTTCTGACCTCTTGTGGAACTTGCTTTGAAGTTTTCCCATGTCTCCCAATTAAATCTACAACAATGACGCAGAGAATACAATACAACATGTTGATAACAATGGCACAATGTGCTTAAAGGAAGCAGTACAAATGTACTGAACATATATGTTTATTCAATGCTCATGGGTATTTTCTTATAAGGATGAACTGGGATTGATAGTTAGTGTATTTAGTGTTATCACAAGTCTGGCTGCGCCCAACTATTTCTCTCAGCTCAATATTGTTTTAGATATTTTAGTCTGGAAACCCTGTTCGCATTAATGTTTTCACAGCCAACCTGCTGGTGGACCAATTAGGGTGTGTACTGTAAGTGGAATGACTTGACTAAATCAAGAGTGTGTTTCAAAACGCTGGTAGAGCTAGATGAAGCAATCAAAACCGTTGTAGCAATGCCGATTGTTTAAACATTTGTCCCACAGTTTAAAAATTAAACATAGGTCAGTAGGAGGAAACAACTATTGACACTTCCCAATGGAGCGTTGACAGAGCTTATATATTATAATATAAATATTGGGTCTGGTTACACCAGGCTACAAAATCACTGTTGATGTTAGAAATACAGCTGAACACAAAAGTGAGAGTGGCAGTGCCCACCAATGAGAGAAGGAGGAGTAGAGAGGCGTGTGAACATCAGTGCCGTAAGAGCATGTGCTCTCAGAGATTGTGAAAACATTTAATTAACCCTGATTTCGACCACCAGTCACAAATGTGGTGGTTGCCTTTAATTTAACAAAATACTGAAGAAAGTCAGTGTGTACAGAGCAAGCATGGCTGTGATGAAGTGCTCCTTTAAATGACACACATTACCATAATGGCCACCTTAAGTAGTCACATCTTGCATAAGGGTCTGGTTGGACCAACCAGTTTAATCCTCCCGGTCTCCCAGCCTCCCTCTCTACACATACACACACACACACACACACACACACACACACACACACACACACACACACACACACACACACACACACACAAACGGCGCTAAGCTCCTCCTTTGCTATCCTCGCAAAACAAGTGTCAGGGAAGAGAGGGCTGAAATCCTATTAGAGCCGCATCATTACTGTCAAAAGGAATTAGCTACACATAAAAACCTGCTGTTAACTTTCTACTACTACGACCTGACGACTGAGTGCTTACATAGAGCAATACAGCGTATCGGTGTAATTGATAAACCGACAAAGGAGAAATGTCTTTATAAAATAATGTAAACATGTCTTACCTGACACCCGCTCAGGCGGGCGTGGCCGCCGGGATGCTACGGTACCGTACCGCTGCTGCTACGGTGGTTAGCTCGCTGGCATGCAAACTAATCTCGCTTTAACGCTCATCTTAAGGTAGATGAATATATCTGCGCGTTGCCAATGCTAAACCTCGACAGCGTCGTCCTCAAAGTTGACATTTTCTCGAAAATTACCACAGTCATTATTTACTTTAGCTTTCGTGGAAATGTGTAAAGAGCTGTCCAACCGAGACAGATCCATCCTACTTTCCTTAGCGACGCTGTACCTGGTAACCAGGCAGGCAGGCAGGCGACGTGAATCGACAGGAAGCGATCGCTACTACAAAATAAAGGTCGCTTTTCAAGAAAGCGTAGGATGGTACGCAGCATAAATGAACATGTTGCCGCTGAAGTCCCTCACATATAGCAGGCTGCTCTTTGTACATGGATTCACATTGAAACGTGAAGCACAACTGGGGGAATGGCAATGCTAGACTACTTTATGGTATCGTGCTTTTTTGTTTCAGACTGTCTCGCAGTGACCATATTACACATTCATAAAATAAAAAGTTTTATAGTCATACAGGAACAGCAGTATGCCTGTGAAATTTCAGGACACATATTTCATAAAGCCCAGCATAAAATTATATTTGACTTGTGTTTGTGGGGACTTTTAAAAATAGATTACAGTGAGTAATGCATAGCAGGTTATAATTTACACCTGTCGCTTGTCGTGGTCTTCATATTCATAGACTTGGCCAGTTTCCCTCAATTTAAGGCACAGACTGGCTTTGGTCCCTAAGCAGGAAATCTGGGATGAACCTGTCTGGACACCTAGCATTAATTTAACTGGCACCGTTTTACAACGCTATTTCAGCTATAACTGATAGTTTGGTGAATATTTCAGTAGCAGATAGAGGCGAGATGGCAGAAGTAGCCCGTTGTCCAGATGCCGTACGGCCCATGTTCAAATACTACACTGTGCATAATATAGCAATGAGCATGCTAGGCCTATAACTTCGTTGCTATGTGCAGTATAAAGGTTGTATAATTGTCTGCTTGTTAAGTCAGTGTTGGTGATGCAAAATAAGCCTTTCATTACCTGAACACCAAATAGATACATTTTAATACAATTATGAATCATTAGCAAACTGTTTTTGTAGATAAACATCAAACTGTTGGTTACGTTAAAGAGATATGGTGATCTGGGACATGTTAATTATCAATGTGGTCATTCATGCTAGAGAATGATTGATTGGTTGGTATTGATATTTAAAATAATGCCTCTCCCTTCAATGGCATAGGGTGGTCACTCAGAAGCTATGCCCTCCAAAAAGGACAAACAGCCAATGCTGGGTGGGATAGTGTTGTGTGGTGCAGACCATTTTGTTTTGTGTTCCCATTTGCATGAAACATGAGATTGTCATTTCACTGTGCACACAGAAAGGACAGATATTCGCTGAATTTGGCAAATGTGTATTAGCAACTAACAATCGCTTACCTCAAATGTAACTGGTTGCACGTAGGCGTGCACAATATATCGACTGAGTATCGTAATCGCATTAACACATTGCGCAATATCATTTTGAAAATAACCTTTGTGTTTTTAATTATGTTGATGTTTATATTGAAATTAATATTGATATTGCAATTTTCATAATCAATATCGCATTATCACGTTATCAATATTGTGCACCCCTAATTGTAAGTCAGATTTGTTAAGCAGAGAAAATATGTTGCTCACAAAGACTGTCCACTTAATTCATCTGAGTCAGTGTAGGCTGAATGGTTATATCAAATAGGACAATAGATACAGGTTTGTTTAGTGTTTTCATGGTCCATTGCGAGTATTTTAATACTAAAATACAGTAGTCCTAGCCTACATTATTTTGATACATGTGTGGTAGATGTTTTTTGTAGTTTGTTTTGATACACTTACAATTTTTATTTTGTATTTGATTTATTTTACATTTTGATGTATGTTTGGCCATCCATGATCCTTTAGAAGCTATATAGGCTAGAGCTTTCTCAGCAAAACGCCACCACGCTGTCAGCAGGTATTTGAAGTGTTGTCTACAAATTCCAGCAAATTGTAGCATTTCTGTTTGGAAGTAGGCCTAAATACAACAAGCAATGGTGTTCAGCAGCTACTCTGACTTTATTGATAGCTTAATTCTACAATGCTTCTTCAAAACAAGACTACAATACAGATTCAATACAATCTGTGACCTACAGGGAGAGAATCCAGAAAATATTGCCGTAAGTTCGACGACCTCAACCTCATTGATCTTCCTTCAATCATGATTGCATTACAATGTACAGAACTATTAAACAGATTAGAGTAGGCTACTATAGGCTACACACATGGTTGTGTTTTCCTTTTTTTTTTTCCTTTTTTGACATGACACTCCCCCGTCGACGGGAGACCGACGTCACACTGCCAGTGGAGGAGTGGATGGCCCCTGTAATAAAAATACATGAAGGAAATTGAGGAAAAGGAGAAGACTGCCTGAAAAAAAACACAGCAACCCTGCGTTTATTAACCATCTCGCCCATCGTTAAGCAACGGATGTTTAAATGTATCAGATTTACTGTTACATTTGTATTTTCTAGGACGGGCGCAATAGCATAGGCTACTTTGTGTAGATTTCTTGGTTTTCAGTATAGATAACTGTCTCGGTATCCCAGCCTAGCGGATTAGAGTGAAAGTCCGCCATATTCTGCCTTACCACGCCCGGGAGTCGAGCAATTGGATATAAATCGGACAGATCAGTTAATGTTTTTTCGTAACCTTTACACGCCCACGATCACTTGAATATACGGAATTCTGTCGACAGAATAACAACATTGAAGATTTCGAAGTGTGTGACTGGGCACGGATTGTAAGGCTTAACAAGATCACACGGAACAGTACGGATATGTCTTAGAATGATTTGTTGATCATATTGAGAAGAAGCAGCAGATTAAACCAATCAAGATTTGCAATATATTTGCCGACGATCGTTTCGTTTACAGGTTGAAACTATCGGGAGTCCAGAAGGCGAACCGAAACGGGGGGAGGGGGGGGAATCATTTAAAAAATATACAATTTTCTTCCCCCCCCCCCAATCTGTCCACATTATAGTCTTATTACATGGGCGTCCACGTGTAGGCTGTTTCCCCCAAAATAGGCCTGGATGAAGCGATTTGTTTGGAATTCTTTAGATTCTGTTTTAAGACCATTTAAAATCTGGATGAATTATTAGACAAAGAAGCGAAAAGTGTTTAAAAAAAGAGAGTATGACCCTGGAATCCATAATGTCGTGTTGCCTCAGCGAAGAGGCGAAAGAAGCCCGGCGGATCAACGACGAGATTGAAAGACAGCTCCGCCGCGATAAGAGGGACGCTCGTCGGGAGTTAAAACTGTTGCTTCTCGGTAAGCGGGTTTGGGGAGGGGAGTGTCAGTGATGCAAAGCCCAAATTCCTCTCGTCAAATACCCACGGCGATCATCCTTTTGAAAATGGCCAACCTGTGAGAAGTATACGGGGAGGTGGTAGGTAATAAATTCTTGTGTTGTGAGTTACATGCACAGATTGTTAGACCAGCAGGCATTCCAGAAGGAATAGTAGGCTAACGTTTACTTGCCAGGCCTGTCGTTACCATTCCAAACCACCTGATTTTAATAACTGCAGTGGGCCAATGTCTAAGAAACAATTAGTCTAATAACTATCACAGTTTCCACAGATATGTGTAGGCTAGGCTATTAACTAATGTGTTATTTATTATATAATATATGGATGGATTGTGTGTGTTTATGGCATAGGCTATACTACTATAGCCAGATCAAAGTTTAGTCGTTATCAAGAGTAGCCTATATTGCATCTTAACTCTGAATCTACAACTAGAGCTAAGACTGGTCGTAGAGAAAGTAGACACAAATTGGAGGAGGTCTTAGCTTTGACAAAGGTTATAGGGTACTATAACATTTATTTGATGTGTACATTTATTCTGTCCCTCAAGTTAGTCACACCACATTGGTGCTTTTGCACTAGTATGAATAATACCCATTAAATGTGTTGTACTGGTGTCACACCTTCCAGATAAACTATATTCATCCTACCTTATTTTTATGTATGTATTTATTTTTTTAACCAGGTAACATTTTTATTTTTATTGAGTAACACATGACTGAACATTTCAGCACAATACAAATCATGTTATAGTCTTAATACACATTAAGTGGGAACGAGAAAATGTATATATTTTTAAATGTAATTAAAACTAGTGACTTCTGGTGACTTGTTCCAGATTAATCCCTTAAAGTATATATTTTTTCAGTTATTTAATCTGTTAAATGTATGTTCTTTTGCAGGTTGGTTCTTTCAGTTAACCTATTACACTTTAAACCATTTGATCAAACATATCCTGGGACCTGAAGTTATTTATATCAAGATCCACAAGACAGGGGACAAACAAATGCTTACATTTGTTCAAATAAATATGAAAGAGTATAAATGAATGTCGATGATCCAACTATTGCATACAAGGGACTGTGATGACTCAGTAATTTACCCTTAGTTATAAATCACAGTGCTTTGTTAGTGTAATTTCAAGCATTGAACCAAATTAGTCAGTCATAGGTATGTGTGAAAACTTTGGTAGTGGCAGTTTGTCCAAAAGTATTTTGTTATTGCAACCCAAACTATCATAATACCCTTACTCTATCCTAATATTTAATGTGAAGTGCAAATTAAACCACATCAAATAGAATTTCATAATAACTCTTATTGTGTAGTAGCTGCAATGTTTTGTCTGCTCGATATATTTAGCTATCATTTTCTAAACAGCATTTTCCTGAGTACATTTCAGAAATTGATGTATTTTGCGTAATTTAGTTTTTGTATAAGTGAGTTGTGACACGTGAAATATGACTTAAAAGTTTAACTATAGCATAGGCTAAACGTGTAATTTATCATGTCAGAATATCCTGGCTATCACAAGCTTTCTTGTGCAAATCTTGACTTACTCTTCTTATGATTACGATTAATTATTGAATATTCTATATGCAGTTTTGATCAGATTAATTTTTACTCCGAGGCCACAAATTCTGGCTTTTAAGAGAAAACATTTAATATCTAAATGCTAGATCTTCTCAATTTCAACATAAGTTACACTTACGTTGTAAATCTATTTAATTATACCATAAACATTTGTCAATGGCCACAATCCAATAATCTTGCTTCTATAGGGCTAGTAAGCTTCAGGCAGCTATAGCCTTCTGAAATGCATTAAGTTCTATGCCTTGTCCTATTTCCACTAACCCCCTTGTCAGACGGGGGGTCCACCCACTCCAGGTAGAGAATGCTATAGTGAATGTATAATCTTAGAAACCTCTGAACACTCCAGGAAATCGGATGATGTTAAGGAGAAGTCTATGCCAATAAACACCTCCACTTACTTGCAATGAATATCCTCTGACAAGGGACTCATTAACAGGATCAAAATGGAGCTTAGCTGGAGTTTTAGGAGGATTTAGAAGTGTGTTTGTTGATGTGAAATGTAAACATTGCATGGATAGGTTCAGCTTCTGTCAAAAATCAATTATATCGGCACAGAATGATCTAGTAATTGGAAAAGACCGCTGTGGCTGCCTGGTCCCATTAGGTATGTTTGATCTGGTTTAACGTCCCCATTTTGTTCTGACGTTAAAATATGTCTCTGCCTCTGGGAATTAAATCTGAACAACTCTGACTACACACAGCTATTATCTTTTGATAGAGTTTTAACCTTGGTTTTTGATGGAAACAATTTAGCCATGCTGCAATAAGAAGGTTCTGCATAACGACATTAATCCACAACTATTTTCTTTAAATGGCACAGGCACACCGACCCTTAACTCCAAGCCCCCTGCAACTACGATTTGTGGTTTACACTTTCTATTATCAAAAACCTCTGCAGAAGATAAGAATTTCAGACCAGGCAACCAGAGCTTACTGTGAGACTATACAGTACTTTACTTTTAGTTTACTTATTACAATGGAAATTCAACATCATGAATGTTTTGTCAGGCAATCATTTATATGATTTATTTATTCAGTATTCTACCTAGTAATGAATGTTATGTGTAATGCAGCTTCATCCATATGGTCTGCCAGATATAAAGGGTTGTATAAAGTGTCATTATTAATGAGGTTCATTTATTGAAAGATGTATTCAACCTTGGTTTTAAAACAAAGAGCCCTGCTAACACTCTAGGTTGTGGACCTAGTATTAAGTCATTGCTTTGAACAGGGTATTAGAGGTAGGTGGAGGGAAGGGTATCTTTCATTTATGTTTTCAGTATTATATTTAATTTCTTTTTGGATTCTTTGATTTATCATACATCATAATTACTTTTGTCTTTTTTTTAACTTTTTATTAAGACTCTTTTTTTATTATGATATTTTAGAGGAAATCTTTTATCATTAAAGTGTCTTATTATGTATGGAATAGAGGTTTCTTAATTGCATAATGCATTGATGTATCGTTGTCTAAATGCATTCCATTTTGGGATTTTCATGATATCGGACCTGGGGAAAGGGGGTTAAATGGCATAATATATTGTATACACATGATTGGAAAACGATTTCAAGAAAGTTGTCTTTTGGGAAAGTGGCATAGTGTCCCCCATAATTGCATTGTACAAGTTTTGATAAATAGGTTAATAATTAAATGGATCCATATTCTGAAACTTTTGAAAGGCACAATGGTTTTCAGCAAGTGGGTTGACATTTGTATATTCGTTATACATTTACATTGCAGTAGTATACTTGAACTGGCACTTGTAGTGTACACTTGCACACATGCATACTAATAATACAAATCACACACCTTAAATTCCTCATAATTTTCTTCTAGTCTTGCAGTTTCTAATTTGATGCTTTAATAAACTTTATTGGACATTCATGTGGGGGTGGGGGGTAACTTTACATATGGGCCACTACTTCAAATGGTAAGGTAACCTTAGCTGTCCTCAAAATGTTTCCTAATTCAATCATTCATTTTAGAGACCCCCCGCCCCCCCCCCCCTCTCACCTCCATCATGTATCTACAGCTAAAAGAGATGCGTTTAACAAAGCAGATTCAGATCACATTTATTCTAACCATTGTTAGAAACTATGCCCATTCTTGATAGCGGGAGAAAGTAGACTTGCATTTTCTAAATGGCATATTTTGGAAGTAGGCTCCTTACAGTAGGTTGACTTTTCTATTGAGATGTTAACATTTCACTCCGCTATCTTAAGACAAATATCAATATCTGCTTGACTGTTTTTTTGGGGTTACAGTAGCATCAGTATTTGACATACGTCCTGTCTAAAACAACAAATATCCATGCATAATATCCTATATACTGTATTTTATCACACATTGTCTTAGCTGTTGACAGAACGTTCTGTGTATCCTATTTTTGTACTCTCGTGAATACAATTTTCACATTATATGAACCTTAAACTAGAATTAATGGAATGTAAACCTGGTAATTTAGCTCTGAAATCGTAACTAATGCCACAACAGTCTGTCCCGTGTCCCGTGTGAGTTTGCTAAATGTGAAGACATTTAATTGAATCAGTGTGACGGGCATAACAATGAACTGCAGTGGAGTGATGCACATAGAAAATAGTCACAGCAAGTAGCAAGCCTACATATAATGTACGTTGTGCTTGTATGCATCGCAGATGCGCTTGCTCTGCGGGACAAGTCCTATTATGTGAATATTTTGTAGTAAATAAATGTGCCCGTTCATTGTTGTCCTCCTTTTCTCAGGTACTGGGGAGAGCGGAAAGAGCACTTTCATCAAACAGATGAGGATTATCCACGGCACTGGCTACTCGGAGGAAGATAAGAGGGGCTTCACCAAACTGGTGTATCAGAACATCTTCACATCTGCGCAGGCCATGATTAGAGCCATGGAGACCCTCAAGATACCCTACAAATACGAGCACAACAAGGTAGAATTGCGTAGTCGAACTCTCAAGCTGGGTTGACTAGGAAAATTAATTGGGCTGGATGCTTACAAAGATGGACACAAAATGGCTGCAGAGAACTTTGCTATCGCATCAAGTGAAAGCAAGGGTTTGCCTGGAAGTTGTGTGTGTCTGTGTCTATCTATTGAGCTCAGACATGCTTAATCGCTTCCTGTACTTTTGGACGCTTCCTGTGTCCTTAAATTGTACCCCCACCTCCTGCATTGAGACACTCCATTACTAACCATAATTGTCTTAGGATGTGTGTTTCGTTACGTTTATGTTCACAAATCCACTCGGGCTGCTCACCACATGTAGTCTATATTTCACTATATTTCATTATAACTTCCTATACGGCCCTTCTTTTCCTTACAACCTCGTCTGCATAAGCGGGAAATCCTGTTCCACATAAACTCGCTGAATCAGTTGCCCTCATGCTCACCACTTTGGTTTCTGTTGTCAGACATTTTGTGTTACAGTAACCTCTTACCAGCCATTGTTTTCCCTGTGACAAACTGATAGATAGAGTTTATAACTCTTTTAACACGTGTAAAGCAACCATAACCTTATTTATTTGCTTAAATTATTTCTTTACTTTCTAAGCGGAAAGGCTGATTGTTATGAGATTCAGGTTTCTGCTGCTACTGCATAACAAGGAGACTGGATTTCTGAGGAATGATTGCTTAGCAGTAAAATACTAATGTTTGTTCTAGAAAAAAGATAAATAAGAGTCTCTATCTATTCTTCTTCTTCAGGCTACTTCCCATTAAGTTGTGAGGGAATTGAAAACAAAAATGTAGTATGTGTACAAAACTATTATTCTCGCTTTCAATTCTCACTTCCTGCTAAGTACCGGTATGTCAAGATAGCATTATAGAGTTGGGCTGGATAATGGAGTTCACTGTATAATGTGGATTGTGACAGTTAAACTTTTGTTTCACATGACTTCTTGAGAATAAGATTGTTCAGCCGCTTGGAATTCTTAAAAGTATAATATGTTAGTGCCAATATGGTGTTGCAGTTTGTGATGTCACATGTCATATTAACCAATCGTAAAGAAGGCGAATATGTGAGACACAAAGCAAGTGTGTACCAGAGCCATGGAAAGAACAGAGTTTCGCCATCTCTGTTCACTCCAATGGACCATTTCTTTTCACAGCAATGGTGGACCGTGAAGCCTCAAAATAGTTCCCGGAAGTTAGCATAAATACTAAAAGTACCCTATAAATTAATTCCTTGCTGTGTGTCTGGGGCTTTACTACTAAATATGAGGATTCCCTCAGATTACGATTGAGTGTAGCACATTGTCACACACTGGCTAATGGTTTGGATGCAGAGATTTGACAGGTATCATAAACAGATGTGTTAATCACTGTGTTATGCAATATACTGGAACATGTTAATGGACCATGTTTTGCTTTTCTTGTCATTCGACACTAGGGAGTTCTAAAGAGGGAATCTGGGGCGATACATACGTACCCCTTTAACCCCCCAGTGGAATCATGTGTCCTATAGGACTTGGGCTGCAGATATTTGGTCCATGTTAACGCCTGGAGTCTATTAAGACATTACTGTAAATAGAATAAGCACGGAACAAATTAAACCATTTAAGATAGTTTGACCTTTATTCCATATTGCCATTATTGCGGGAGGCTGATTGACTATGATTATATTGAGGAATCTAATGTTATTTGGTATTTATGTCTGGTGTTCTATATCCTCAGGAATTCAATTCAGTCCTTTCCTTCCGCAGGGTAACGCCAACATTGTGAGGGAGGTGGATGTGGAGAACGTCTCAGCGTTAGACAATCCTTATGTAGATGCCATCAAGAGCCTATGGAACGACCCGGGAATACAAAAATGCTATGACAGAAGGAGGGAATACCAACTCTCAGATTCCACCAAATAGTGAGTAGCTTCCTTGTTCGACATTTGGACGGGGGAGTGGGAACAGATCCCACAGAGTAATTTAGAAGATCCCCCTTTATGCCGACTACAGGCAGTTTAATTTCCTGCGCTCCATGAAAGTCAATGCAAAATGGCGTTAGTGACGCAGGGTGACACACATGAGACTGCGTCACCCCTGCTCCTATAGAAATGCATTACGTTGTTCTATCTTATTCCTTTGCCTTAACCTTTCCGTCACTATAGCGCTGTTTATTTGTATAAACAACATTTCATAAATGACGTAACCCACCTAGCGAAGAGGTCGAGATCTTTTTGAGGTGCACCCTCCAGTATTGAGCTATGTAAAGAGTTCATGACCTCTCTGAGGCACTGTCCGGTGCTGAACTGCCTGACTGGTGCTTGATTGACGTCGTTGATTGAGATATTAGCACGGTTGTGTCCAAAAATATTATTTTGTTGTATTTGAAATGCAAGCAATTTCAAATGTGACTCCTCTGATGCAAACGGTGTGAATCTCATAATTCATTAATTCACCCTCTTCAGTTACCTGAATGCCTTGGACCGTATTGCGGAGCAATCCTACCTTCCTACCCAACAGGATGTGTTGAGGGTTAGGGTCCCAACCACCGGCATCATTGAGTACCCCTTTGACCTCCAGAGTGTCATATTCAGGTTAGTACACAAGTAATAATGTTGTGAATAACATTTGCTTCTTTCCGACCTGATAATATTTTCACTGGACACAAAAGTATACTACATTAGTATGTCCACATCCTTTTTCGGGTTGTTGACTCAGTACGACACATTGATATAGCTACAAACACAATATATCAATTCTGTATCAACAAGACTTTTTTGCCAGTGTTCAGATTATGTGAAAGGAAATACAGTAATTTACAGTTAACCTAGCAATTTTTTCTGTAATACTTATTTAGTTATTATTGGTATTATTTAGAAATCTATAAATCAGCCTAGATTAGTTTTGTAGAATGAACACTGTAGTGAAGACAAGACCAGCAGATGGCGCTAGATTGATGCGTGTAGTTTTCACATGCTTTGAGTCTAGATAGGAGGATGTCTCTCATTGCCCAGTTTTATGAAAATCTGTTTATATGTGGGGAAAATATCCTTAAGGCTTATAGAAAATTGAGAACTACTTACTATTGCAGGATATGCTGTGTGTTGTTGATTGATTTGAATTACTTATTGTTAGGATAGTTAGGAATGTAGGACTCATATGAACGTGTGTGCTTGATTAATTTGGCCTGTGTTAGACCAATACACCTTAATATTAAATCAATGAAGAATTAAAATCTAGAGAAGTACTTAATGTGTTCTTAGATATAGTATGATTTCATATGAAGTATTTTAAGTGTTTTACCTCTTAATTTACACAAGGACATTTGAGAGAGAAGTTAACAAAAAAAGTTCCTTTCAGGTAGCACAGCTGAAAACACAACTGTACAATGTAGAATTGTATTATAGGGGACCTTTTAACCAGATAATACACATACTCCTTTTTTACTGTGTTTTTTTTGGTGGGTGGGCAATGTCACGCTGTTGATTCTTTTGTGCGTACGTTACATTGTCAGGATGGTGGATGTTGGGGGTCAGAGGTCAGAGAGGAGGAAGTGGATCCACTGCTTCGAGAACGTCACGTCCATCATGTTCCTGGTGGCGCTCAGCGAGTACGACCAGGTCTTGGTGGAGTCTGACAACGAGGTGAGTGACGGAAACATGAACAGTGGGCCGGGGGATGAAGGGTTTTCCTCCGGGGTCAATACAACGTAATGGAGGGGGCTGCTGTCTTGCTCATTCTCACACCGAACAAATCAGTGGCTCAGATTTAAAGCAATGAAAATGTGACTGTCCTTAAGCTGACCCTGTCGCGCCTCTCTTTCCCTGGGAAAACATTTGTAAATTATCCGGCGTCTCTTTTGAATACTGCGTCAGTTCACTTCTTTGTGTGCGTGTGCGCTCGTGTGTGTGTGTGTCTACGTACATGCGTGTGTGTGTGTGTGTGCGTGCGTGTGAGGGAAAGCATGCTGCCACTATTAGAGACCACTATTGCAACAGTATTTACACTTAATTTACAATTTTACACTAGTTCTGGTGTAGAGCCTGACCGATTGGTCAGTATTATTGACCAATATTCAAACAAGCAGTAGTGAGATTGTGCTGGATGCCCTATATTGTCTTCTATCTACTTTCAGTCTAATTTCTCAGCTCTCTTCCTGGTGTGACATGACACTCATTAAAACCTGTACTTAAAAACCTAATTAGAAGTCTTGCTTAATTAAGTGATTACGTGCCTTTATTCTCCTCTCACACAGTCGCTCTTTCTCACGCACACACACACGCGCGCACGCGCGCACACACACACACTACACACTCTCACCCTCTCTCTCTCTCTTTGCAGAACCGCATGGAGGAGAGTAAAGCGTTGTTCAGGACAATAATCACGTACCCTTGGTTCCAGAACTCCTCTGTCATTCTGTTCCTCAACAAGAAGGACCTGTTGGAGGAGAAGATCATGTACTCTCACCTAGTGGACTACTTTCCAGAGTATGACGGTGAGTTAAAATGGCTCTACATCACCATGTTCTGCCACTAGATTTCACAGTAAGCAACCACGTCTCAGACCAAAGCGAGAGCCTTGTGGCTACACACACTAACTCTGAATGTTACAGTATACCCAAAGATATTGGACTGGAGCGCTGTAATGCATTTCAATGGAAGCAAAAATGGAACTCTTCCCTTAAGTGGGCGTGTCACTGACTGCGTATTGCTGTGGAGGCTGTCGTAGGCAGCGACCAGACAGCTAAATCTACCATGCATGGCCTGAAACAAAGTCACTTCACCCCCAAAACAGTTTGCAGCAGAAATACCATTGTATACCTTCACCTTGATCTTAGGTACTAAGAATGAATGTGATATACTCAAAAAAGAGTGAGACATAATGGGAAATGTTATGGTGAAATCTGTGGACCGCCCCATTGACTTGCATGGAGCGCTGGGTTGTCCTGGTCTGCATGAAGACCAGGATATGTTTTTAGCCAGTTTCTGACCGCACCTCCAGTCTCTCTGGTGTCCCAGCTGTGATGACTGACATGTGTCCACACCCCAGGTCCTCAGAGGGACGCCCAGGCGGGCCGGGAGTTCATCCTCAAAATGTTCGTGGACCTCAACCCCGACAGCGACAAGATCATCTACTCTCACTTCACGTGCGCCACCGACACGGAGAACATCCGCTTCGTGTTCGCCGCCGTCAAGGACACCATCCTGCAGCTCAACCTGAAGGAGTACAACCTGGTGTAGCGGCAAACGCAACGGAAGGGATGGCCCCGCAACACACACACACACACGCGCGCACACACACACATTGACTGTCACAAGCTATCTGTGAAAGGAAATGAAAAGAAATGTTTTGCAAACAGTGGGGTGGTTGCATAATACTAATTTATTTGCCATTTGCTGACCCCCTTCATCGCGAGGGCTTAGCAAAGTAAATGTTGTCTCACTATTTAAGAGGTTGCAAAAATGTTAGATGGAGCACCAGAGACCTGAAACAGGACAGGATAACATAGGTTTGAATGGGTTAATTTCATTATGTACAGCACCGGTTCTAAGGCTTTGTGGGTTGTTTGTGTGCTAGGTGTCGGAGTGTGTAGCTCTGTCAGTGTGTCTCAGGCTTCAAAGCTGAAACGTTAAGGTGCTCTGTCAATCCTGCCTTCTATTGTAGACATGGGAAGAAGGACACTTTCATTCTTATCGACTGCCTCTCCTTTGTTCATTCCCAAGCTGTGTCATACGGGCCTTAACTCCTCTGCCTAACAGGACATGCTTTCACAGCTGTCTAGTTAGCTGTTTCTATTGAAGGATGAATTGGCAGGTCGTTCTATGTATGTATAAACTGAGTTTTAATTATTGGATAATGATTTCATATTAATTGAAGTTAATAATCGTTATTATTATTATTATTATTATTGCAATGCATTCCCTTCGGTACCAATGGTTACGTAAAGTGTACGTGACGCTGGAGACACGGCAGAATGAATACAGTACAGTGACGGTCCAGAGGATTTTTCCTCTACAGCTCTGTAGCAACTCTGTTAACAGTAGAGTTCAGACATACCATGGCATTTTTCCTCGCTTAAGAGAATGCCCTCTCTATTTAAGAGTGAAGTTAAGGAAATGAGAATATATGAGACAATGTTGTTTTATTAACCACGTTCCAAAACTGTGCCACATTAACGCTTTTTATTACGGCGATGTGTATTTTTTGTTACCAATGCCAAACAACTCGAGCATCAGATGGAACTTTGCGCTGTTTACTTGGATAAAATTATAGCATTGAGGACCTAAAAAGCAGGGTTTAATGGGTGGAACAGTGGACTGACCACCTAATGAATTATTACCATTTTAAAGTATTCAACACAATCAAATGTATTCACCTCTGCAAATGTATTCACCTCTGCGCCCCCTTCCACTGTTAGTCAAATCAACCCCTCCAACCCACTGCTTAGACTAAATGATGCTATATAAAGTTTGGCTAGCTAGCTAGCAGGCAGGCACAGAGGAGGGAGCTCTGCTGTAAACACTGTCCAATCACAGGAGATTATGCGCCTACTGACCCACCATTCATGGGCTGCCAACTATCCAGTCACATTCCAGCTTTTTTTAATTGTCCAATCACAGACCGGCTGTCTTGACTGTTGAAGTTCACTAGCAGTGGAACAGTATTTAGGGACATTCTTAAACAAATGATGTTTTGATGTTAAGTTCGTACCACAGCGAGACCTGCTTATTTCTGACACCAGTGGTTTCCAACTACATAACCAAGAAGTTACTTTCAGTATAGATTTTTTTGTGTGTAGTTATAACTACCCCTGAAACATAAGCCTGTAAATCACATTTTATTGAGGTATAGTGCAATTATGAATTATATATATCATTTATATATATATATATTTGGCAGCATATTTGTTGGCTTTGTAATCATTACCTTTTTTGGCAGATTGAATGTGCAGTATTGGAATTATGTATCTACTGTATGTAATTGTATTGTATGTCTAATGGCTAATTCATTTTTGAAAGAAACAATCTGTTATTTAAGTCTTGGTTTTTATTTCTTTTTTTTATTTCTAATTGAATAATATCATTGAACAGAACATTGAATTCAACACTAGTACTGACTGCAGCTATTTTGTTAACAACACATTTCTATATATAAAGACTTTTTAATAAGTGATTTTAATAACCCCTAACACCCCTAACATCACTCTGAGAACTGAATTGAAAAGCAGTCAGGCAGGGGCAACCACAGGCCCAATCCAGTTCAATTGAAAACTACCAGATTGAAAAAGCACAGTATAAATTAAATCTTGCAAAATCAGGATCATTTCAGCCAAGATAGACTAAATACATTAGTGTTAAGAAAAAGTAAGGGTAGTTATTGATGGGACACTTATCCTATACAGTAGACCAAATCATCAATTGCCTTCTCACTAGCATATGTGATTTCTACCAGCATTACAATAATATGAGGATTAATAGTTAAACATTCCTCCTTATAAGTTGTATCACAGGCACTGGGTTTACAGTATACAGAAAATTGAACGATAATGCCACTTTGGTCATAAAATGGAAGGCTGGAGAATTTACTTGTTTGGGGGTGGAGGGGCTTGAGCTACCACAAGCCCCAGTAAAAACCTATTTCAAGTGTTCATAAGGAATGCTGTTTTTAATCAGGGATCAGCAGTTCCAAAGTTTGGTACCAATGTTGATGCTGTAAACTAGGGATGGCACAATCCAGTTTTTTCAGTCCCGATACCGGCACTTTGCGTATCGGCCGATAGCGAGTACCGATCCGATTCCAGTGTTAAATTAAGTTTTAAGTTAAGTTTAATAGTAAATGATAGCCAATCTCTATTTTAGGACTTGGCTGCATTTTAGAAACCTGCTGCTGATAGTGTGGCCTGGATAGGTTAGACATGGCTGATGCTTGACAGTAGACATGCATGTGTAAATTAATTGAATTGGATCAGCCATATAGATCGGTTACAACTCCAATTGTCACCGATCTACTTAACTGGCCATGCTAGCAGATACTAAAATACAAAAGGAGCAGGAAGCTCCTGTCACGCCATGCCCGTGGTTAGGCCTATGTCTGGTTCTGCTCACAATGCATTTGATGTAACATATGAGCCTATCTGAGAAAAGAGCTATTGAGGGTAAACCACACTTGTGTGGTTTTTGTTGCTACCTATGTTCATATGCGTGTTAAAGATGAAGGCTACATTGACTAACAAAATCTATAGACAAATACAAACAGAACTGTAACATAAACAACACTGGAGCTGGATTTCATTGCCTGGGGGAAAATTCTAAGGAAGAAATTATATAGGAATTTTAATTTAAATATAATAATGTAAAAGTAGTATCTGTTTTCTGCGAGGGCAGTAGGCAACTGAACCCCATATGGTTCATTTATCCTCTGCAACCCCTGGAAAAAAGAAAAGTGATAGCCTGTAAGCAAAGCATCATTGAGTGAGATGCCCTAAACCCTACCTGCTCCTACTCGTTTTTTTTATTAGTTGCTTTGCGTAAAGTTGTCTGCAAACTTACCTAATTGTAACAAATAGAATCAATTAAGTATGTACAACTATCCATAGATTATTGTCGCAAGAGACCAGAGACAAGTGTGTTTTCAAATAGAGTTGCATAGGCTATTGAATAAACAATACGGACTTGTGGGACTTTTTGTGCATTATTTTCCGAACCTGTTTCGTCTTTAATAATAGAAATGTTGTAAACAAATAACCAACCAAATGCTGCTTTATGTTTAACTGTAGGTTTATAGTTTATACATAGGTCTACCGTTTATTAGTGATGTGTGTCTGACACCTCCCTGAATGATAGTCAGTTTTGCAGCGCATGGTGGGGACAAATGACACCCTCTTTATGATTGGTTCCTTTACGTTAATTAATGCACTGATAGATCTGCAGCTTATAGCTCCGCTCAGCTTCAACTCGGAAAACTTGCAGTCAGGGTTTACAGGCCCTGTACCATTGTCATTGTAATGGGCCTTTATATTCAGCGAATATCAAAGACTTCGAAAAGGCAGAACGCACTGTTTAATAGACACACCAATTATGATCCTGTGAAATATGGTCTATGCCGCCTACCTCATTAATCTTGCCATTTTAAAATCCCAGATGCCTGTTCTTGGTCACTGTCGCCGCCCTCCAAGGCAAATAAAGTTCAACAAGTGCCCTCAAGCGCGTCAGACAGACTGCAACTGCCAGGCGACCAACTGTTCTTGGTATTGCCTATATTATCCAGGGTTACGCTGGAATGAACGGTTAGACATTTCTTAGACTTGTGGGAGAGGATTATTTTATTGAATTGTTTTCTTCAGCGAATGTGGGAAGTTTATGATGACAGACGCGCATTCCAGTTGACGCGTATTTGTCAGCAGTAGGAAGGACGGAGGGAGCGGTTTGCTGACCTTTTCTGATCACTTCTATTTTCACGGAGACCGGAAGAAGCACTGGACGCGATTTGAAAGATGGCAGGGTGCTGTGTATCAGCAGAGGCGAGAGAGAACCAGAGAATTAACGAGGAGATAGAGAAACAGCTCAAAAGAGACAAGAAGGACTCACGCAGGGAACTGAAGCTGCTGTTATTAGGTGAGCAACGCTACGACCACACCTGTGTGACAAACTGCTGTCCATGGACAGGATCCACTCATAAGACAGTTCTTAGAAAGTTTTACATACTTATTCATTGTAATTATATTGACTGTCTAGATAAAAAAGAAGAAGCACTACAAAGTCTAGGAATCGTACATGTGGGATTTAATATGTCAATTATGGTCCTGGACATGTACAATAAAAATGTGGATTGATATGATGTTTACTGTTCACACAATTGGCATATGCATCAGTCAGACTACCTATGTCGTAAGAAATTGCATTTCCTTTCTTCCTATTGTTTGGCACGCTTGCCACTCTCCGGTTACAGAGCGCGCATCGCCGGTGGTCCTAGAGCGTCACAAGCGGGCCTTAGCTGATGTGGCCCGAGAAGTGGTGGGATATATTTTGCGGCATGTGAGAACGAGGGATATGCATATGCCTACTTATCTTTCTCAGGACTAGCCTATCAACACTATGGCTATTTAATATATATATTTATTTGTTACATTTTGTTATTACGTTTTAGCCCAATACACTGCATCGGCCTACATTGTATATTGTGAAACTGAACTGAGGGAGTCTACAGAGGCTTATATATATACCACTACTTGTCTGTAAAATGGTGCATTTTTCAGCTGCAGCAATGTTACTTCCATGAAAATAAGACACTTTTCAAAATCATGAATGGCAATAGTACATGTCATTCATGATTTTCAAAAGCAGTTCTAGCAGGCATCTATTTCCATCAGGGCATTTTTAGGGAGAGGAGTACCATTATATATTAACAGGCGGACTTCTGTGCATTGTGCAGTGATAATAATGAAGACATCCTACTCCAGGAACAAACCCCTGCTAAGGGCATGGTTAGTGTTGTGTGTGTGTGTGTGTGTGTGTGTGTGCGCTGCAGTAGCTGTGTCATATTCAAAATGTATGTAAATTCAGCCGCAAGTAGATTATGAACTATCATACTGCTGTCCTGGAAAGGGCTTCTTTACAAAAACAAATACAAAAAACAAACATGTAAACTTAGACCTTTTCATATGTCCATGTTAATGTTATAATTGAGGTATAATGATAGAATATTGATCTATATTAACCACACTTCATGAAAGCCCTTCCATTTGTAGTTGATATAATCTTGAATCTAGGTGTGGCATTCCCAGAATGAAAAATAATAAACAATAGACCTATAGTTTGCGTTTCATCAAACAATGCATGCAAGTATATGGAAATGTTACTTGCATGACAGACTGTAAACCTTAATAAGGCTATGCTTTCTTTTTTTCTTTTATTTTTAATTTATTGAATGAACAGGAATTACTTACAGAATACATAAAAGTGAACAATCAAACAATTAAACACAAGGAACGTGGTCTTGGATTTTACGCAAACAATCTGACATTTTTAATGGCACAGCTTGCGAACATTTACATTTGGATAGTGCGTCTTCAGTTGGAAACAAATCGTGAGCTGGGAGGTCTCCGAAGATGTCATTATACTGGTCAGCGTTAACGCCGCTGTCTCTGGGGACTGATAGTAGGAGTGGAACACAATTAAAATCAACACTCACACTGCAATTAGAGTACACAACCAATGTCTCAAAGTGTAATGTATGGATGAATGTCTGAATATACAATGGTTTTATTTATTTATTTATATTTGTGTAATGTGGATGTTGTTTGTTGTTACTGTGTTGAATTATAATACGAGAAAATATACTATATTGTGATTCAGTTCCTTTCTGCTATTGGATGTTTTTGCTGTAGTGTTAAGAGCATTGCCACGCATGTTCAAGATCATTTGCCTTCTTCTCATGATTTACCTGCCTGCCTTGCTGGCTAACTTCTCATCTCCAAGAAACTTGACTTGTAAACAAGCAGTATTCAAATAAGGCTGAATTTGTCTAAGACTTGCTTCCTAGGGCTTAAGATAAGGTATTCTCGTGGCAATGCAAAACCCCGGGACAACAAGATAGAAGAAAATTCAACACTCCCAGGTCCACAGTCACAAGATTTAGCATTTGATATTGCTGACAGACAAAAAACACACACACACACACACACACACACACCCACGCACACACACACACACACACACACACACACATTTGTTAAACAAATGTACAGGTTGGCAGTTGGAGGGTTACAATAGAAAATTCCAAGTTTTCGTTTAGCAATGATAAAAGTGAAAGTCTAACAATGGCTTGTGCGCGTGTGTGTGTGTGTGTGTGTGCGTTTGTGCGTTCTCACTGAAGTAAACACATCTAACTCCTTTGTAAGTCGATGCAATAGTATATATGTTCATTATACAAGCTCCTTCAACTGATGTAGCTGAAAAGCAACTGTAGGTGTGACACAATATTATGATGGTCCATCCATCCATCCATCTTCATCCGCTTATCCAGAGTCAGGTCGCAGGGGCAGCAGCTCCAGCAGGGGACCCCAAACCTCCCT
>JAODUK010000024.1:1316472-1345060 GCA_027564635.1 Typhlichthys eigenmanni
ATGTTTGTTAGATTACATTGCTAGGGCAGAGGCTCAGCTATCCAGACGTGTACAATAATACTGATAGACATTTATATTTAAAAAAAATATACTCTATCCAGTGGGATAGTGGGGGTTTTAACCCCGCCACGGGGGGCGCTCGTACCTAACAGGTTAAGTGACCCGGTAATAAGTTCTGTCCCGCTTTAAATGTTGCAGTGTGAACACGAAACCAAATGTGCACCAATTCAGACCCTGACGTGGAACAACACAAACAAACCATAGGTGTGAAAACGCCCTTAGATGAATAACAAATCTAGTCCATGTCATGTATAGCCTCTACCACTGAGAAGAAACATGAAAATACACTTTATACACTTTATGAAGCGTGCATTGACACTACCAAGACAACCAGATGAACTCCAAAGAGTCCATCTGGAGAGTGGTTTAACTTTAGTTAATGCATCACAGCATAAGTAAATCAATATATTTATTAATGAATATGTGTCTTGACCTTATGAGCCTATGGTTAAAGCGTCTGCTCACCAGATGCGGGTGTGGTTGCCAACGGAGACATTGGGCCTATATTTCCTGTAAGGAAGATTGCGTGTCATCATATCGACCGAGCCCAGGAGCTCCAAAATGCTGATGTACTAGAAAGAGGCAGAGGCAAGCGCTCAATCATTTATACCAAGCTTCAACTGTAAATGAAAAGGCCCATTTATGCTCTGCAGACACATACCTGTGATCTGTTGAGCTCAATGGCCACCTCCCTGAGGATGACCACAAGGTCGCCTTTAGGGGAGGAGAAGTCCACGTCAGACCTTGGATTCATCCGCAGCCTTGCATCAGCCGTGATTGGACGAAAGACTGCGGCGCAAAAACAGGAAATTAGTTTTCAGCTGGAGCCAAGGAATGTAAGAAATATTGTGAAGCTGTGAATTCATTTTAACTAATGAGATATACTGAGGCACTCACTGAAGTCATGGCTGACAGAAGAGTTTTTAGCATCAATACTGCTCTGGAGACATCGCTGTAGTAGAAAATAATTCAATAGATAAGACGCCAAAAACTCAACTCTTCCAATAAAAGGATTTTTAAAAAGCACTGGAGTAAACAAGTTGCGGATCCCATACTCCAATCTCCAATACAGTTGGTAAATCATATATGTAATAAACAACACAGATTAGTAATTTCTGATAGAAATAAGATAAAGAAAACACATAGATGAATGTGAGAACAGGATTTGACTGTGTGTTTGTGTTACGTACACAACCATGCGCTTATACAATGACGTTGAATAACTAGTCTTCCGGCCCACAGTGAAAGGCAGTCTAATGGCCATGTCTACATGAAGCCAAATTTGAGTGGATAACGAAATGGCATGTGTTGTTAGAACCATTTTATTTAATAAAACAAATGACTGCTTAAATCGCTGTTGGCAAAGAAGACCTTTGCAAATGTTCAATGTGCAAATATGTGAAATCTGACTGAGCCTGGTCAGATGTAAGTCAGCCAGGATAAGAAGCCTTTATATAACAGTGGGGATGTAGGCCATGTAGCCTCATGTGACCATCCTGATCTTGCAAGCACCAATTTTATTTTACAGCTTTCATCAATCCAGAACACCTCAATTCAAAAGCTTTTGTCATAAAGGCACTGGTAATACATTTCAATCAAACTTCCTTACAAACGGTTGTACCTTTATCTCACCCAATCAGAATGCTTTAAATCAGCCAGAGGAAACAGAAACATACAATGTATGCTGATGTCATCATCTTGGGGGATAACTTGAGCTAGCTGCTGATTGGCCCGACTGTTTTCTAAACGGGCAACAAACGCTTATGCATTGCATTTCGTACCAGACTGATGCTCGCTGCTAAATGACATGGAAGCTAGAAGTAGCATCCTGATCTTAAAAGGCTAGCAGCTAAGGGCCAGGCAAGCCATTATGCGCGCGCACACACACACACACACACACACACAAAACACACTCACTAGGGCCTCATCTGGACTGTGATTGGAGAAGAGCACAGAGTTGACATTCCAGTAAGCAAAGAGGTTGTCCAGTTTAACCAGCTGCAAAAGAAGCAACATATACACCAGTTAGCGCAGCTACTGATTACACAAGATGGCTGTAATGGTCTCTTTGCCTGGCTCAGCCCAAAATTAGGAAAATGGGAAGAACAAGCAGATTTCTTTGTAGCGGAACGTTTGGGTTTTCATATTATATGTAAAGTTGTATTTAAAAATGTAAAACACAATGTCAAAACTTGAAAATGAACGCGTTTCAACGGATAATGTTGTGTGTGTTGGCGGACGCTCTCTACCTTGAAGAAAAGCTTGGCCTTCTCGTCCAGAAGACAGGGAGCCCAGTTGGCATCAGCAGTCTGTTTGGATGAAAGGCTACAACATAAGATGGCCATCCCTGCTAGTTACATTTATTTTGGGGTTTTTGAGACGACACATTACTGTACCTGGAGGCTGAGGTTTTTCAGTGACACTCCGAATGACAAAGGACAATTGGGATTGGTGACCTGAATTAGGAAAAACAAACAGGGCGTGTGAGTCCACCTTATTAGAACAGGTATTATGCACAAGACCAAAAGGATCACATCAGCATTGTGTCTTGCAGTTGAGGTACTTTAACTGGAGAGGCCATCTGAGAACATTTCAATATACCACAAGCCTATTTAAAGTGTCACTTAAGGATTATTACAGTAATACATTAAATCCAACCTTACTGAAATAGTTATCTGCAGTTCAAAATGAGCGTTTAAAAAATGAGAGAGAAGAAAAAAAACATTGGCACACATTGGTATAACTTGTGTTATGACATTTATTTTCCAGAGGTAGAAACACAAATAGGTGTGACTTTCATATAAAGCTTTGAACCTGTACTTTAACATTTTCTTGTGTGTGTGTGTGTGTGTGTGCGCGCGCGTGCGTGTGCGTACAGATCACATGGGCTGTCACACACACACACACACACACACACACACACACACACAAATTTAAGACTGGTCTTTACTGCATCTCTTCTAAGGCATAAGTTTTGCGGAGAAAACAGCAAGCATTTTACGTTGTGTGTGTTTCATTATGTTGACTTTAACACTCACATCATCTTCATAGCGGACGTGGATGTTGGAGATCTTGACCTGCAAGTTTTTTATCACCTGAGTGACCAGCTTCTCCACAAATGTGTCTTGTTTCTCTACCTTTGGGTTCTCTGTTAACAAACAAGCAACATTTAAAATATTAGAGAGGACAACAGCTAAGAGTCATTTCACTAATGCACGAATCCAAAACACCAAAATTTGTCTATGTAAATTCTTTATAAACTAATATGATAAAGGACAAGCAATGATATTTAATCAGGATTGCTAACAACACTAATGAATTTAGAACCAGTGTAAGACCTTAGACAGACACACACACACACGCACACAGACAGACAGACACAGTTATGTGCACCCATCCACATCCTGTGCGAGCTGCTGACCTTACCTTTCTCTGCAGCCTTCTGCTTGGTCTCCTCAATCCTCTGCAGCTCTCTCTGACGTGCCTCCTGCAGCTGCTTCTCCTCCTTCTCTGCATCGTATTTAATACCTGGATGGATAGTGCAGCACACAGTGACACATTTACATATGCAATAGGCACTACCCCACTGGCAGGCTGTCAGTGGTGTCAACAGCATTAAAGGGGTAGTCCGGTATTGCAAGCTAAATGTAAGCAAATGAATGTTTTGTCAAATTCAAAAAACATCTCCTCGCATTTCGCTATCTTACAGTTCTCTGCACGTGTTGAAATAAATAATGCGATACTTCTACACAGCCCTGGCTCCGTAAATAGCAGGAAAAACAGTGTCGAACACTGCTCACGACGACAAAGCAGTAGCACTGCGCTTTGCGTTTCAATGTGTGAGGTGACACTGCAGAGGGATGTTTTGATTTTAACTCGAAAACGTCAGGGTCAGTCAGTCATTCATTCTCGAGAACGCTTGCTAACTTCATATTAAATTATTACTAACGTATTATTTTTTCAGCATGCACAGTGAACGGTAAAATAGCGGCATGCGAGTTTGTGGAGGTGTTAACTCACTGGCTGTGGGAACAATAAGCAGGTAGACACCATCCAGGGTTGCCTCTACTGACTGGGTATACAGGTTCTTCCATGGAATCTTAAGCTCTAGTCGTCCTGAAACGAACGAAAAAAAAAAAAAAAAGGAAAAAAACGGTTTGTTAGTGTTGTTATGACATAGAAGCAAAGGCTGGCAGAGAGGGTTGGCCAGGGCAGAATTAACACAAATTATGTTTTAAGATAATACTAGTAAATAATATGAGTAAGAACATTAAAATGGATAGACGTTTACAGAAACCAAAAGTAAATTTCTAATTAGCCCAATAAAAATAATTATGATTAGGTTTACTATTAGCATGAAATAATTACGTTTTTAGAATTAGTCGTGTAAATCGCTTAATCATATTCTAGTCTCAAAGGGCAAACCAACATTACACATAAATAGGTTATCTCCATGTTACAAAAGAAAATCAATAAGAAATGTAAGAACTGATAGCTATTAACTGGAGTGAAATAAACATCTGGCACTTCATCCACCATCTTAGAATCTGTTTTAATTCTTTTACTTTTTTAATCTGATTCCTTAAACAATTTTTATGTTGTTTAACTGCATTTCTGTTTTTGTTTATGAGAAGCATGAATGTGCATGTTTTCTCTCTCTGTAAAGCACTTTGAGCTGCAATTCTGCATGAAAAGTGGGATACAAATAAAGACTTTTTCTTAAGACACCAACTGCCTCCGATTCTTACCTATGTGTCCAGCTCTAACTTTGAAAGGAATGTCAAGTTGGCTCTGCAAATACAAATAACAGATAATGTGATATTAAACCATATATGGTAGTCGTGTACTGTACTGTTGGGAATTAATGCAACACTGCGCAGTACCACATGCCTTACCAAAGCATTCTCCTTTATTTCAAGATTTCTGAGAATGACATCACCTGTGGCAAAACAATGACATGATTGTTAGTCTTGTTTTCCTTTTATACAAAGCAAACAGATAAATAATACTGTATTACTTGGAATAATGGATTGATTTAGCCACATAACATACCATTAAGGTAGGCCATGATACCCATCAATTATTAAGGGCATTTGCAATTAAAACCATAACTATTAGCTACTGTACCAGGCAATGTGTGAGTTTGAACCACTAATGTTCAATAGCAAGATAACATTGCTGGTCAACTTGTGTGCTTGTAGACTCGTGGCTCTGCTATAACTCACTGATAAAACCACGTTGTCACATTTGACTCTCACAATGTGTACACTGTGCATCAGATGCCTAAATGCAAAGTAAAACAACCTGGATTAGGACATTATTTCTTAACCAAAACTGAAGTTAATCACGAGTGAAACCACCAGTTTGCATGACTTGGCTCTGTGCAGCCCGCTAGTCCCTCTCAACCCACAACCACATTATAACTACAAAATGCGCACCAGTGGGACTGACTCTCAACAGTCAATTTGTAGCTGGTAATTTTATACAAATGTACTTGAAAATGACGCTGTGTCACCAGCTGGGAAGCCAGCAACTAAGTTATACCATGTCTGCAAAGGGTTTGACCTCCCTTGACCTGATTTTAGCTTTCTAAAGCTCTTCACCTACCTACCTAGGCTAGCAAAGGCTACTGACTAACTGGCAGATCAGTGAACTGTGATAAGATAGCTGTTGCTTTTCTAACCATCATACCCAGCCATTAGATCTCCAGTTCAGACTCTTTTACATACAAGTCGTTTCAGCTTTAAGCTTTAAGCTTTTTAGATACATGACAGTGACAGTTGCATGACGTTCTCACAACCCACACACGCCTGTTCACGTTAGCCATCTATGGTTAGCATTAGCTAGCTAGCTTGACGACTCAGCAAGAAGAGAGAACGCAGAAATATGTCAAACTGCATTCTACCTACCTCCCCATATTCCGAGTTTGAGTTGTGAGCTGTCAAGGTTGACAACGTAGTCCCCTAAAAACCTGTTCAGAACATCTACAACCACACTTTCGAAGACCATGTTGCCGTTTTAAATTCACCTCTCTGTCATGTTTACATTCGTGATGACAGAAGCTCCTGTTTCCTGAATTATCAAGACGTTGTCTTATGTGGGCGTGTTCAGCACGTTACGTAAACGCGCCGTTGTATTACACATTTGTTCGATGGTATAACATCAGTGTGAAATAATAGTTAGACACAAATTCTAAAATACACGCTACACAAAAAACACAAATGACAAATAAAAAGAACAAGACACCTCAACACCTAGACCTAGATATTTAATAATCTATTAACATAAAAACATAACTTTGACTATGCGTAATTTATGACATTAACTATGACACAATAAATTATGTCATACTGAAGAATTAGGCCTACATGCTATTTTAATAAAAGTGTGTTAATTACACATTTTTATCTAAAGCCTACCTCTATGGGCCTATGATCTTTAGTGATGTAGACTCATTTAAGATTATGGGGGAAATTATATGGAAACCCCCTTGTTTATTATATGCTTCCATATAGGCCTAAAGTAGCCTATAACATGAATGCTCAAAAATACAGTTTACAGAATTAACATTAGAACAGAACATGTTTATAAGTCATGGTCATGTGTGTGGCCACGAGTTTATAGATCTCATGGCCACAATTTATATCTTGTGGCATGCACTAGGCTACTAATTATGTCATGGCCAGGGTTGGGAAGAAACTGAATACACGTAGTATCAGTTATTACAGTAACTGTAATCCATTACAGTTACCAGCTAAAACAATCAATTAAATCAGATTACAGGTTTTTTAAAGTATTTTTGAGTATTTTTATTTCAAGTTTGCAGAAGAAAAATGCATTTAACAATTGGATGTTCTTTATTACTCTTTCATTAACGTCAATCAATAAGTGAAATAAAGTCCTACCTTAATGTGATCCCCTGAGCAGCATATACGGTCACAAAAAAATTTGGATTTGGCGCCGCCGACACAGTACATTGCTGTGGATGGCATTTCAAATAACAATGTTTAGGCGTGAAGTAATCTAAAAGTCAAAAAGTAATTTGATTATGTTACTAGTAAACCAAAAATTACATTATTGATTATAATGTTTGCCTGGTAACTAGTAACTGTAACAGATTAATTTAAAAAAGTAACCTACCCAACCCTGGTCTTGGCCACGCAATATGTTTATTAACAGGTGATGTCACCAGAGGGGCCTTATAGTATTGGACAGGAAGTAGTAAGTCCTGGCCAGTCTTCTATGTTGTTGCTACAAGTTACTTATCTTATGGCCACGCATTACGCATTACGTCGTGGCCACGCAATATTTGTATTAACAGGTGATGTCAGCAGAGGGGCTTCGTATTAACCAGTTTGCCTAGTTAAATCAAAGTTAAATAATACACAAATTATAGATGAATAAATAAATAAATAAATAAATAAATAAATAAATAAATAAATAAATAATGAATGAATGTATAACTTCCTTATTTTACAGTGGCAGTAACTCAGACAGCGGTTTAGTGATCACTCCCATAACTGTCTCCCTCCTGAGAGCTCCTGAACCAGGCCTGTCCATGACCTTTATCCTGAGCTCCAGTGCTCGCAGCTTCTCCTGATTTAGCTCAGTGAAGAAAAAATCCTCGTTGAAGACAGGGTTCTGGCAGTTCCTGACGGTGGCGCTGTCCTGTCTCTGCAGCTTGCCTGGCACTAGACACAGACTCAATGCACAGTTCACAGGTCGTCCGTCAGCGTCCTCCCTCAGGTGCTCAACGGACACCACGCGAATCCGCAGCATGGAAAGGCAGGAGAAGGCGCCGGGGTAGGAAGGGGGCGCGTTTCGCTCCGCAGAGAGTCTGACGTGACCGCGGCCTACCAGTAGGGGGAGCACGTGCTCCAGCTGAAGACGCTCTTGGCACTGCAGCGCATTCAGGGGAAAGAGAAGGCCCGTGGGTGGGGCCAGCATATGTGAGCTCCCCAGTGAGAAGTTTGGACCATTGGGAGAGCCTTTTAAAGACAGTGTCCTCTTCTCCAATTGCTTCCTGTGCTCCCGGCCATTGACTACTAAAGAACTAGGCGGTGCATTGTTACCCGGGTCATTGTTGTCTAATAAGATGGACACGGTATAAGCAGGATCACTAGGAGCGTTGATTGGAGAGGAGTCACTGGAGGACAGGGCTTCACTTTCAGTACTTCCTGTCTCTGATAAAGATTTGCATGATGACAAAGTATAGAAGCCAGAAAAGGTTGGTGGTTGGTTAGGCAGGTTTCTCCCATGTGTCTGTTTCTGTGGTTGGCTCCGGTCTAAAATGTAACCGGCAGCCCTTGAGTGAAACAGAGACTCTTTCCATCGAGTGTTGGGGCTCTCATAAATCCCAGCCAGGCCATATCCTTCCACTGAGAATGGCATCAGCATATCCTTTTCAGAAAATAGATACATATTTAGCATATTTTTTTCATGATGAACGCATTTCTGGCAAGTTTGTATTGCAGATTATAATTTTTTCTTAATTTTCCTCATAAACAGTAATACAGGACAAACAATATAAAGTTCCTATGTTGGTTTGTTAGCTGAAAAAAGAATATGGTCATAATAAAGTCATCTAGCATATGTATTAGGTATGTCAACTTAAAATGATAAAATAGTTGGAACAACTCATTTGTTTAATTTAATATGGCATTGGATGGATCTTTGTTCATGTTACTTAAAAAACACAGTGAGGACAAGAAGTAAAGTTACATTTTTGCAGTGTTAATGTTCACCTTGTAGGTGACCTTATCACCTGGAACCACATCCCTCATTTCAACACATTTAGTGTCTGAAGTAGCTTGGCTCCCTCGCGTTTGGTTTAGACTCTGCCGGTATCCTGCTGCAGTTCTCTCTGTGGCCAGCAGGGATTTCCTTCTGAGGAGGCGGGGGGGCAGGAAGAACTCGGGGATGTTGTCAGGAGTGAGGATGTTGATGTTCAGCCTGTTGTAGAGCCGGGCCTCTTCTTTCTTCTGCACAAACTGTCTCAGCTCAGAAGGAATGCTCTCCACACGAACCCTGATCTTCTCCAGGAGCCACATTGTCGTTTCACCTATCCAACGGAAGTTTGAAATGTTCAGCAGTCACATGGTTCATTGAGAGGCAAAACATATGGCACAATAGTTCCAGGAAGTGCTTGGTGGGCAATGTAAATATATATATATATACAGATATTTAACTTAGTTTTTTTGGTAATTAATAGTCAATAAATGCACCGACTTAGATTTAAAATAGGATTTATAGTGTACTTTTAGTAGTTAGGCTAACTTCCGGGAACTATTTTGAGGCTCTGTTGCTGTTGAAGAAAAATGGTCCATTGGAGTGAACGGAGATGGCGCAACGCTGTTATTTTCGTAGCTCGGGTTTCACCTATACAGTATGTTGGCATTGTGGGCAATGATTAGCATCATTAGCAGTTTATCCCAGTTTGTTATGTTTAAAGGTACACTCCTTGATTGTGTTATTATACCCCCAGATGCACAATTTTCTCTCCAGCTCACTATTTATGTTTTAAAACACATAAACTGTATCAGTTCAATATACAATACTTTTGAACTTCTAATGCACTACATGACAAGGCTCCAAAATACATCACATAACTCAAACACAAGCATGTCGGGAGTTGGTCTTTAAGGTCCTCTGATAAAGACTTGCTGATCATTCCAAGGACTCGATTAATTAAAGACTAGGGTGATTGTGCATTTGAAGCGATGGCACCCAGATTGTGGAACTCCCTCCCTGTCACTCTGAGGTCTGTGGAGTCTGTGGACACCTTTAAAAAAACAGATAGACTAATTTGTTCAGGCAGGTATTTGGGTAAAACATTTTGTGTAATGTGTGTGTGTGTGTGTGTGTGTGTGTGCGTGTGCGTATGTGTGTGTGTGTGTGTATGTACTGTAATTGTGTATGTGTAAACAGTGGAAGGCCGGTACTGGTACTTTATCCTGATATTATTTACCATGTTTGTCCGGTTACAATGATTGTTTTATTACTGGCTGTTTTTACTTCTATAATTGTAAAACACTTTGTCTGAGAAAAGCGCTATATAAATATATTTCTTCTTATTATTATTTTTCTTCTGTATAGGCATATGAGCTGTAAGCAGGGAGGATGATTGCAAGCCACTCAGCACTCAGCTATGCGGGAATGGCATACACGCTTTGATTTTCTACTCAAACCCACAACATATTTGTTGTGGGTTTGGTTTTCACAACAAGGTGAACGCCACACACAAAGTGAGGAGTGTATCTAACGACATTTGTCTAATATCATTTGCTACATGAGTTTCTGAGACTTCTATCATCAATATGATTGGTAATTTCCTCGAAGACCTGTTGTTAGCAGGTCTAAGACATGTCTTGTCTCCCTCTGGTGGATTATCTGTAAACTCCAGGCAGTATATGGCATTTGAATGCTACTATATCCAAACTGGTGAGGTTTTAGGAAGGGAAACATTTTCCAATTTTGAAAAGTGGAAGCAACCATAACATTGCTATTATTACTAAATTGTCAATATGAACATTTACTGTATTGAAGAATCATAGATTATAAAAATGACTTAATAGGTTGTAGGCTTATTTCGTATTGTGTTGACTGTGAATGAAATATTAATATGATAAAAGTAGAACATTTTATTTTAATTTGCATAGGCCAATGTTTCTTTTACATAGAAAGTAATGGTAAGTCACACATACTAACTTGTTATTTTGAGATAATATGTTAATATTTTCAGATATTATGTAATTATTTCAAGAGTTTCAAATGTAGTTTTTTTGCTGAAATAGGCTACTCTATTCAAATATTCTAAACACAATTAACAATATTAGTTTTTGTAAAATAAGCATTTTTTTATCAATACATTTCCACAAAAGCCTGATAAATCAAATATGAGACACACAACAAATTGTACTTGAAACGGATAATGAAACATTTGGTATTTTATATAAGGTCTAATAAACACCAGTTTCAAATATTAATTTTAAGGCTTACAGGGTTAGGATATGTTATATAATGTTGCACAAGGCAAACAGTAAACATTATAAAGCAGTCATCCTATAAGTAATAGCACTTTTTGATTACAGAAACAAAAGACAAACAAACAAAAATGGTATATTAATTGTTGGCATACTTTTGAAACATCAAATGACTGGATAGGTTTCCACTCACCGATTGGTTTTGTGCTGTTGACTTCTAAAGTTTTGATCCCAAAAAGAGGCTTTTAAAGGAGAATGTCAGCGCCTTCATCATTGATTAATCTCCCTGCAGCCAGGACAAATGCCACACACATACTATATCTGTACATGCATTCATATGTACTGAAAGAAGCCGAAAAATAGGCAAATGTGACCAACACAAGTGTGCGTGTGTGTGTGTGCGTGTGTGTGTGTGTGCGTGTGTATGTGTGTGTGTGTTTGGAATGGCGCACTTCCAAATTTACATCAGAATGTATTGTATTGTGTAGGCTACCCAGAAAGTGGAAACAGCAGCACCTATGTTTAATTCATAAATATTGCTATGAGATCACAAGTCTCTCACCTGTATCTGACCTGTGGTTCAAAGACCGTTGCAAAATATAGCACCCCAGGCTCATTGACATCAGTCACCCACTGACCTTTGTGCAGAAGGTAGTTCTGACAGACAGACACACACACACACAAGCCTGACCTTTGTTGTACTGTAAATATCTTGTCTTGAGTGGACACTGGCTTTCATACCGTATACTGTGGGCCAAATGTGTGTGATTATTAAATATACTACAGATTACATTAACTAGAAAATCTAAATATACCCCAATTCTACTGATCTTAAATATGTTTTTTTGTTTCTAATTCTCCAGTTGTTATATCAAAACGTCACATAGCACATATAATTATACAAGGTGTCTTTAATTGTCAAAATAGCAGATGAAACATAAAATCCTACAGTAAGTTTTTTTTTTTTTTTTTCATTATGTCTCCCTCAGTTGGATGGCTGACAGGATGGAATGCTATTTTTGAATAATTATACATTATCATTGTATTTTATAGTAATTTTTATGTTAAAAATTATTCAAATTAACCTTCAAACCCAGATTAAATCAGGTCTACCACTAGAGGGCATGATTGTATTACATGTACATTACAGTAACAGTAACAGTAGTAAGACACTAAAGTCCTCACAATTGTTTGTTGGTTTGCAATTTGTTTTTGGCAATTGGTAACACACATTTCTCAGTACTGACCATTTGTCTCAGAACTCTGCTGCACAGATATCTTTACATAAATGCTGCTTCACTGCATGCCCAAAAACAGAAATTCTATAAGCAGCTATAATTACAGGATATCTTTAATTTTGTTTCAACCTTTGAAGTAGTAAACAATTTAGTTATCTTTTCTTTTCTTTTAATTAATATGTTTATTTATTAATGTATAAATGTTGTATTTAGTAAATTTTAAAATGTTTAATGAATTAATTCATGTATTAATTTGTTTTTATTTTGCTGTATTATTGCTGTTGTATTCTGTAATCTCTTATAGAACACTGCATGCGGGTACAGTGCAAGTCATATGATCTACATGTAGTAAAGACTTCAATGTTAACTCAAAATATACTAAATTAATATTCTGAATTCTGCTGTATACTGGGAAACTGGTGGAAAAACATTTGTTTCAAAGCAATGAAAATCATCCATAGTTTTGTACTGTACTGTGCAATGTGTAGGGTTTTTTGTGAAGGACTCTTCATTGTGTTTTGACGAGTTATAAATGTACAGTATTCGTGTGTAACCTGTAAATAGGTCTACTGTAAAAAACTGTAATAGCCTTAATATCTCTATAAACCAGCACAAAAGGTCATTCTGCGTATAGGACATTTACCTGCAAAACCACACAAACAAAAGACTCACTTCAAAGAAACAATTCCTTTGCTGTATTATGGTAAGTAATATAATCTGTGTGTGTGTGTGTGTGTGTGTGTATGTGCGTGTGTGTATGTGTGTGTGTGTGCGTGTGTGTGTGTGTGTGTGTGTGTATGTGCGTGTGTTTGTTCATGCGTGTGTGTGGATGTGTGTTTGCGTGCATTTATGTGTGTGTGTTCCTTGTAAAAATGAATATGATGAATACATAGAGGGAGCCAGCACCCCCAGGAGTGTTCAGGGGTCAGGTAGCTTTTTGTGGGAGTGAAGATCCACTTTATTACATCAATAAAAACTCAGAGTGCTCTTCCTAATGTAGAGATAAATGATTGGAAGTCAAAGAAGGACCTTGCCATTAACTGCTGTCACAGACACAATTAGTCCTAACGAGAGAACAGTACAGCACATTGTTGCCAAATGCTTTAGCGTTGTCTAGGCCATTAGCATTAAAACCTTTTTGTTCTTAGGCTTTTAATTATTAAAATATCCTCCCTCAATTTCCTGATTATTTGAACTTCCTGGATAAGTTAGTTGTGTAATATATTTTCATATAGCGTTGTTAACAGTTTTTAGCACACAGATAATTGACACATACACACTTTAACGTGTTTAGGTAGCGTGAAGTAGTGTTAATGTTAAGTGTTGCTAAGGCTGACTATTCTCATTCAGTCAGTTGCAGGAAGAAAAACCTGTAACATGTTACGGGACTTTCTCCCCGCAACCCATAATACAAAGGCCGCATCACAAATACACGGCCTGTCTTTGTGTTTGTGTACACTGTGATTGATTATAGTCTGTCATCTATATCTCTTCCCTCACTGAGCGCTTTGTATAAGCTCACCTCTAGCTTAAAGCAAGAATATAACCTTTGACCTTACCAACTACACAGAGCTATGATGTGACTCATTATTTTAAAGTAGGCCCTTTCAAATTTCAAAAGGGTTACATTTCTGGTGACAGATGAGTCAAACGTGTCATTAGCTGTGTCCTTGAAAGGACCTCTAAATACAGTCGATAACTTTCACTCAAATTGGTTATTTGTTCTTTCCAAATGACAGCTCATTCATTTTATGTTGTGTTTCATCCTATGTATGACATATACCTGTTTGTGCATGTCACTGTAACAAATCTTAACTGTGATTTGCTCCGATTCATTGACAATGAATAAAAGTGTTTCAATAAATACCCCTGACTACTGAAAACCCCCTAACATCCTTACCTATTTTAAAGGTAAGTGATGCAGGAGAAATATTGTTGATATTTGAACTTGATCACAACAAAAACACCTCTCCTCCCTCAGAAGCCTGGGAGTTTGAGAGTTCTGCAAAGTATCCTAGCTGTTCCAAGCACTGCAGTCTTTTGGACAGAGACCACAGATGTTGTACCTGGAATCTGCTGGAGCCTCTCTCCCAGTTTAGAGGTCACAGCCCCGAGTGCTCATACTAACACATTGGCCCCTGGCACTTTGCAATCTTCTCGTGTTCCTTCTTCCTAATGTTGTTGTCAGATGGTCTATCACAACACTGCCCTCTTCTGCTCCCTGTCAACCACCACTATGTCTGAGGGGCTTGGTCTTTACATACCTTCTCTTTCTCTTTTTCCTCATTCCTCTAGTCAAGTCAAGTCAAGTCAAGTCAAGTTTATTTATATAGCACTTAATCACGTTGCAGTCTCACAGGGCTGTACAGCCTATATTTCACATGGAAACAAACAACACCCCCTTAACCTGCTCCTCCTCCCTAAAGGAAAAACTTCCATTAAACTCCCCATGGGGAAAAATGGAAGAATCCTTGGGAAGGGACCACAGAGGGAGGAATCCACCCCTCCAGGATGGTTAAGATGCAATAGGTGATGATTCCTCTCTGTCTTCTGTTGCCCATGGAGGGGTGGATTCCTTCCTCTGTGGTCTCGTTTAGCAGTTCATCCTGGGACGGGGGGGGGGTCTTCCTGATGTATTCATGGGTGCCTCTTATTTCATCCTGGATAGTGGCTCTAGCACTCACTAAGCCAGTGGTTCTCAAACGTTTCAGCTCGTGACCCCCCATAATAATATATTATGATATTAATAATTTGCAACGTTTTCATAAAATCTTCTAAAAACATGCTTGCTAAAGGCAGTAAAAAAAAAAAAACACAGTAAATCTTTATCGTGACGTCTGAAAATAATCAGAATCTGAATTTGTCATTCCCTCATTGACCTCCATTGTTTCTCAGATGTACTTTGTGTCTGCGTCATGTATACTGATAATATATTCGCAAGTTACTCTGATTCATTGTTTTATAGTTTAAATTCATTTCTTGTTTTGGTACATTTGGGGCATGAAATCGACTGTTATTTTATGGTCATTTGTCAGACACATTGCAGAGCAGCAGCCATGATGAATGGTAAATAAATGCTTAGTCGCACACTAACAAAATTTACTGTCTAAAATATTAATGTATAAAATAAAATCTGTCTGTGAGTGAAGTATCAATAAAATTGTAAAACAAGTGGTAACAGTTACAGTGAGCATTGTCAGCTGTTTATTAGTCTGATAATACGGTCTCTGAACCTGCTGGTTCTGGTTTATAAGCTGCTGGTACATACAGTATTTGCCAGATGTCAGCACGGTGAACAGTTTGCGACTGGAGTGGCACTAGTCCATGATGAACGTCAGGGCATTGTTCCCGCACCTCCAGTTGCAAATAAAAACGTCCATATTGAGAAATGTCTGTTACTGGGTGTTTAAAACAAGTCATCTGCAAGGATGTGCATTTCATTTTGTTGAGGCTGCGCTTATTGTACCAGCCATGGCATAAAAGTTCAACAAGTTCTTTAGCCAGCCTCAGAAAAAGTAACATGGGCCAGGAAGGAGAAATGGACGGGGGCCAGAATGGTTGAACCACTGACCCATTTTTGAATACATGATTAAATGTGATCGCGGCTAATAATGTGGAATAACGTGAGCCATTAAATATGCATGGCAGACTGGCAATGATACAAGCTGTGTCAGGAGCCCTTACGCAAAGGACAAAACAGAGACAATTCACCTCAGTGACCGGGTCAAGGGACATCTCACCCCAGACCGGTGAATCACAGTGCGGTATCGGAACTAGGGAGAAGGCATAGAGAGGCAGGACAATGAAAAGGGAGAGTACACGCAAGAGCGTACGACAATAGTTACGAAGTCTAATAGACAAAGAAAACAGCAGTCTGAAACAGTAACCATATAATTAAACAAAAAGAACCCTATCGCAAATTATATGAGAGAGATGTAAAGAGAGACTAAAAGAGACAAAGTAGAAAATGGAGAGAGATATTAGGGATAGTTTCTGATACACAAAGCACAAAAATCTGACGAGAGCCAGGAGAAAGTTATTGTAGTGAAGAGTTATAGTAATGTGCGGTGGCCTGTCGTTACGACCTTCTCCTCTGACAGCTTCTCTCTGTCTTCAGGCTCCTTGCCAATATGCTAATTCTCCTCCGATGGCCTTTTCATTAACTCATGTTGGAGCGCGCCGAAACTCGGCAGCTAGAATTGTCGCCTCGTCCCGCTGTTAAAGGCCTGTAGGCATCAGTGAACATGGCGTATAGCAGCCGTTACTGAGAAAGAAGCACTTGTACTGTACTGCACACGGAAGTACATTTGGTGCTACAGTGGCCACATCCATTACAATACATTGTCACATAGCCTTGCTCTAGTCTACTGTACATGGTGTACCTGCAGAACTGCTGTTGACAGAGCTAATAATATTAGAAGAGTAATATAGGACGCGTTTTGCACATTGCACACCGTACTTCGCTGCTCCAGTCACCATACACACTGTGCCAGGAGATCAGCTGTCTCGTCAATGCACCTAGTATCGATGTTGTGATGGATGTTGTACTTGGAAATGAATGACAATAGACTGAACTTGAACTTAAAAACAGACAATTGGCGGCCACTCTGGTCATGAGGTGCTACTACAATACATTTTTGTATTACTTATTTTTGACCATTTGCTCTGAAGTTGCAGAAATAAATAGACACCCTGGAGATGGAGCAAGCCCATGAGAGTTGATTCCTTATTTTCTTCCACTCTTTTTCTCTCTCATTCTCTCTCTCTCTCACTCTCACTCTCACTCTCTCTCTCTACATCCTCCAGTCACCTTTATTTTGTCACTTGCACCACTTTTTCTAAAAAATATTTTACAGTAATGTTTTAGAGTAATTGTGATTTTTTTTTGTTTCTAATGTGGTCACACACAATATTGTAAATTAAATGTATTAAATAATGCATTAATAAGGTTGCTTCAATGATCACTTGACATCCAATGATTTTTATATACAATAATGTATGTAAGTGTGTGTGTGTGTGTGTGCGTGTGTGTGTGTGTGTGTGTGTGCGCACACGTGCGTGTGCGTGCATGCGTAGGTGTGTGGCTGTGTGTGTGTGTGTGTGTGTGTGTGTGTGTTTGTGCACACGTGCGTGTGTGTGTGCGTGTGTGCGTGTGTGTGTGTGTGTTTGTGCACACGTGCGTGTGTGTGTGTGTGTGTGTGTGTTTGAGTGACACATTAATGAATTAAGCTACTCATTAAGATGACCAGATCTCATCAGTCATTAAGAAAAACGCATGTAGAATTTGCCACCCTTGCCCCAATGAAGTGCGGGCAATTACCACTAATGTATCATTTCCTATTCAAGACCCCAATGTTTCACTTCTGAGGGTCGAGAGGAAAACAACCTCATGACCTAAATCGCTTATTCATTCATAAGAGTGATATTACTCATCCTAAACTGATATTACTCATGTTAAACCGTTGTCCCCGGAAATCAAAAGTTTTACATATTAAAGGTCCTATGTATGATACCATATTTTAAAAATGAAAATAGCAGCCAACAACTCTTTTCTATGTAAAAGCATATGGAGTAATTGCATCCTGCAGAGAAGGACATCAACAAAGCCGTAGCAATACGTTTTGCTTCACAATGCATTTCAAAGTGTGAGGCACCGTGGAGTTTTAATTTGAGCTTGAAGTTAACAAGAATGACTGATCCTTCCTTTAATTTGACATACTCCTAATATGGGATCAATGTTGACATTTCAATACATATATAAAATTAGTTATAGTGTAACGTAGTGTGCATATCAATATACAGTATCATTCTGCAATTGTGCACTTAAATGTTTTTGGACACATAATGCTACCGTACCTCTGGTTTTGAAGCCAGTGTCTGCTACACTTATATTTTCATTAATACCTTTACCTTACATTGGTCTAATGTCCCAAACAGACTTTGATAATCACATTTTTATATTTATTGCTTTTACAGTTTGGAATTCTTAGAATTTTGAACCAGTCCTAAAACCTAGGTCTTTTAATTCTCTCAGCGGCTCCAACTGATCCAACTAATCCCAAACTTGGGATGATATCTGACATTGAAAAGAAGATGACAATGCCTTATAATGCCATTAGAATTATAGTAATTCTTGAATTAATAAAGTGTGTGTGCGTGTGTGGTTGTATGTATGTGTGTGTGTGTGCGTGTGTGTGTGTGTGTGTGTGTGTGTGTGTGCGTGTGTGTGTGTGTGTATTGGACAATTCTAAAGTTATGTTTTAATGATGTGCATGGCGATTTTATAATGATTATCTTTTAGATTCAACCAATCTGAAGGCACAGCTGCACATCTGGTTGTAACTGAATAGTTACATAAACAGAGTGGTTATGGCCTAATATTATTTGCCTCCAAGAGGAGTTTTATGTCTGCCTCAATGAGTGTGTTAAAATGCTTTGACAGAACCATACGTGAACATTTACACGCACACCCTCTCCTCGGGACTAAGCGCATGCACATTAGACCCTCATGAGATATTAAGATTCCATGAGGCATCTAACTCGGGTGTTGCGAAGACAGAAAGATCATGGAGGGTAATAATAGCAGTATTATTACGCCTCGTATTGTGTCTTAATTAGCGGCATTTAATTATACACTAATGCAGCGAGAGCTATTAAAGACATACAGGCCCGCTGATAAGGGGATAAGCACCACGTGTGCACACACACACACACACACACACACAACCGCGCGAGAGAGAACATGCACGCGCACAGACACCTCCTCAAACCCCAGACCTAAGACATCTCATCCTTTAACTAAGAATTAAAGATGTCCCACAGAGAATTTGCGTGTGTGTGCGTGTGTGTACGTGTGTGTGTCATTATGTGTGTTTTTGTGTGCGTGTGCGTGCGTGCGTGTGAAACATGGATAAAAAACAGCATGTGTTTACAGTGACTAACATGGTTTTGGTTCAAATGTGCATGTGTCGGCAGAACATATAAGACAATAATTTCGGACCCATAAACTGTATTCAGTTGGCTATATGCAACTATATTCAAAACATAAAATGAAATGGTCAAGTTGATAGTTAAGTAAAACGCACCTCTGTGCTAATAATATTTTACGTCCCCCCCCCAGCACTACCAACTCCATAACCGATTGCTGAATCTCAATTATTTGTTCAGAGGCAGGTATGACAACAGCGAGGGCTTGGAGAGAGCCTTTGACATGTTAATCAGCGGACAGGGACCTGAATATAAGTCATTTTCAGGGAGCCGGACGCGTAGCCTCGGTGCCACCGAGAAGGACCGTCTTCAAAGCGAGGTTGCGCTGAAAGCAAACAAAAGATAACTTGATCCGATAGCTGCGCTTTTGAAGTTATGGAGATGAAGTTGTAGGTCAGCTGCTCGTATACATCTTATGAAGATCACACACCTGTCGGTGCAATGATTTTGCATGTTTTTGTTTATTTTTTGTTTATTATTATTTATTTTTGTATTATATATTTGTAAGGGATTGTGCTAACATCCTGCATAAAAAGACACCCTTACGTATCTTTCAATTAGAGCCTAATATTTAGTCTTGGTTCAGAATCTTACGATATGTGTTCTCCTAACTTTAGGCCTATTTAAAAAAATACGGGTTGGTTTGCAGAGCAGACAGCAACAGGTGGATTACCATTTAATCGTCTTCCTTTGATATTTTACGATAAAGTCACACCCAATTACTGTAAAATAACTTGAACCATAATAGCATGACAACTGATTCATGCCAAACCTTTTGATTTTGTGAGTAATTAATATGCCTCAAGTATATCAGTATGCTGTTAAATTCAAAATGTATAGCCAATAGGTGTAAAACGAGAATGATTTTTATAGGCCTACTTGATGAGATTTTCTGTCCTCTTTCCTTGAAGGTGTAATAAAATAAGATATATAAATGAACCAGACACATGAAGGGATTTGAATTATTCACACACAAAGAAAGATTTCGTTTCAAGTTCTTTATAAATATTTTCGAATAAATACTGTTATTATACAAGCATTACATTTTCAATGCACTACACGTTTTGCCAATTAACTTCAAAAACAAGTGCTACTGGCCTAATTCATAAACATTTAAGCCAACAAAAGGTATTCATATTTAGCCAGTAGGCCTGACGGGAAATACAAAATATTAGGCCAGCGTTAATAATTTGACAATATATGTGTAGCCTATGTAGCCCACGCAAACAGAGGCGTTTGGAATATAAAACAAATTTAAATATGATATCAATAAACACAACTTTCTTTGGGTTATATCTGATTGTTTAGTCAACATAATATGCTGTGTATTAAATGCCCTTGTGAATTGTGCAAAATAAATTAGGATTTGAACATTAAGCCAGTAATAAATTCACTACACTTTAATTAAGCCTCAAATGTCTCCCATTCAACTTAATGTATATGTGATTATGCTGTTACAATGCTGCCTGCGTTTACACAATTAGTCTTTGTCAACTTGCAGAAATTATCCACAATTTACCCGTTTAGGACAGGAGGAGAGCCGGGTGGAGAGGATTGCTTTTCCGCTCCAGAAGATCGTTTTTTTCCACCACCGATCCCGTTGAGCAGAGCTGGGCTAGCCCGGGCAGGGGCCCCAGCGACGGAGTGGGCTTGATTGGCAGGGGCACAGCGGGCAGGGTTTGTCCGTTGGCGTTGTGGTAGAGGCCTTTCATGGACACGCCGAAGGGCGCGTATTCAGAGGACGTGCACGGCACTGGCATGCCACCCATGGAATCTGACAACATTCCGACGTGTGGCCACATGGAGTTGACCACACTGCTTAGCTGCGCGGGCACGGGGTAGCCCAGGTGGTGCATGACGGACGTAAGAGGGAGGCCGCTGGCCATTACGCCCTTGTAGTCCCGACCTATGATGTTCTCGATGGCGAACGGGTGTTTAAAGCCACCTGGCTGGGCGCAAGTAATACCCCCGTAGCCTTGGAAAGGCGGCAGGCGGCCGACCGCTCCTGTCGGTCCGATAGGGTGCTCTTCTTGTCCGGTTGCTGCCCCCAACTTGCCCCCCGGGTGGTGGTGGTGGTGGTGGAAGTAGTGCATCATAGGGGAACTCTTACAGGCCATGTGGTCTGACCGAAGCAGTTTAAAGCGTTTCCTCCTGCGCAGGAAGCTGCCGTTCTCGAACATGTCTCCACAGTCCGGGTGCAAGGCCCAGAAGCTTCCCTTCCCAGGCTGGTCGGGCCGCCGTGGGATCTTGATGAAACAGTCGTTAAAGGAGAGATTGTGTCGCAGGGAGTTCTGCCACCGCTGCGTGTTCTCGCGGTAGTAGGGAAACCGATCCATGATGAACTTATAAATGTCACTCAGAGGGAGCATCTTCTCGGCAGAGTTCTGGATCGCCATCGCCGTCAGAGAAATGTAGGAGTATGGAGGCTTCTGGTCGCTGTAGGAGTTCTTGCCGGGACGGGGCATGGTACCGTTTTCTCTAAGCGCAATAAAATTTGGTAAAAGTTACTTTGAGTCCAGTTTCTTAGCTATATAGTGTATCATTTACGGAGGCACACAGAAGGTTTTCCTTACAATTTGAACGCATGTGCAAAATTGATGTTCCATCAGATTAAATAGGCTATTATCCTTTATATTTTCTATATCAACACACAGCCTATCTCGGCATCAACAGTACATTCCTTAAAAATCTTCTGTAGCCAGGCAAGGTTTTTCAAGAGCTCTCTCTTTTCATCACTGTTCCAAAGTGGCTTTAAGCGCTACATGCGTAAAGGTCCGTCTCTGTGCGTAAAAGGTCAAGGAGATCCGATCGCCTCTTAATAAGGTCCTCTTTTCTGTAAAACGCGCGGGGCAGGTTGGTTGGTTTCTAGTTGTGTGCGTATGGAAGGCTACAGGCCGAATGAGGAGCCGAGCGAGCGGGCTTAGTAGCAATCTTCCACCCACTCCTCTGCTCGCATGCAAGTCTTCCGCTCGATGAGCGCCGTTTTTGTAAGTTTGGGCACGAGGACCCCTGGAGGTCTCTCCATCATCACACGGCACCAGCTCTTAGGGGACACGTCAGAGGAGTGACGAGGGGGCCTCTCTCCCTCTCTTTCTCTCTCTCTCTCTCTCTCTCTCTCTCTCTCTCCCTCTCTCTCTCTCTCTCTCTCTGTGTGTGTTAAATGGGGTGTGGGGATCAGGGGGAGTTAAGCATTAAGGGGTGGGGCTCATAATCGACGCATTTGCTTCTGATATATCTTCAGCCAATCAAAGTCAACAACTGATTACAATGGTTGTCCGATAGCCCATGTCAAAATATAACAGGGCTATAATAAAAAAAATGAATTTGCACAAAATGAGCAAAAATATAAAGATATGCATATACTGTACATCGTATCACTGCATAGTGCCTAGACATAAACCTTTCTATAGACTTATTATTTATTTATTTGTTCATTTATTTATTTATTTATTTATTTATATAGGCATACCCTTTGTGTTAAATGTAAATAAATGAACATCTTTTTGTTGTCAATTTACTGGAATGTATAGACGTTGAAAACAATAGGCCTACATCTGTAGCTGTCCTGTTTCTCTCTCTCTCTCTCTCTCTCTCTCTCTCTCTCTCTCTCTCTCTCTCACACACACACACACACACACACACACACACCGTGTAGATGATTAATTGCAGAGAGGGGAGTCCGTCTGTCAGTTCAAACGCTCTCCGGTGAATCCTGCATGGATGTAAACAAACTATCCCCTGCTCGCAGCCCCGTTGAACAGAAGCTGAGCTCCTTCATGGCCAGGTGTCATGACTCGGTCCTTGACGGCGCCTGTCTTCCTCAGTGCCCCGATGGGCCACGGAATACATTATAATAATTAAGCCTTTCGTGATTTAGCCTCCTAGGAGAGAAAGTCCAACATTGTAATTAAGCGCAGGCACACTATATTAGCTATGAATATTCAAAATGTGTCAATTAATTACAAGCTGCTATATCCTTCCTGTAACGTTTCAGCCCTTCGACTCCTTCAAGCCCACTCAAAGGTCAACCGTGTTGATTGCGAAAGAGCTCATACAGCCATATTCCAAAACCATGCAGTCGTGTGTCTATGGGTAAATACGGTGACAATATTTTGGGTACGTGGTCTTTAACAAATATAGCACATTTTAAAATACGTGAATAAATTATTTAGATTGTTGTTTTTCCTTTCTTTGCCTGTTTTTCTAGCGCCTGACAAATGAGTTTTGAAACTCTGACGCCCTCAGAGGCTAACGCGGGTAAAGCATCCTCTTTAAACGCCCGGGAAAGATCAATATTAAATCTGTTTTCACAAAGGGGGCTGTTAAATAGACACCATGACTAATCTGCATAGCAAAATTAATTAGGTAGTCTATGGCACTATAGCGCCTGCACAGAACTCCTGGACAAATAACTAGTTGTAAAGCACACCTTCTGGGCATACTGAACATATGCTGGAATTATCCTTAATTGACTAATTACATAAATTAGTCATTAAGTTTACAGCACATCAATTATAAGAGATGTATCAATTAATTTTGCATAAATTACAAGAGCCACGCAGCAGAGAGTGCGACGGGGGGAATAGGGGTCTCCAGGAGGGTGGCCGCTTTAAGGTGAACTTGTACGCGATGTTTGTTAGTGTTTGCCAGCGCTATAGCCTGCCTCTTTTCCTGAGTCTGGCAATTATTTGTTAAGCTTTAGGGCAAAGATATACCAGTCGGAAAAGGAATGTGTGGGGGTAATGGCAATTATGCTACTAATAATAATAATCTTAAGGACCCCTCTCGGAGTCATAAGGGGCGCATTGTGGCGGAGAGAGCCATTTAAATCAATTAGCTGAATTTATTGTTTTCGGTGTAAAATGAACCAATGAGAAGTGACGCTGTAATCTTTACTGGCATATAGGTGTAATAATGGGAAATTATTTAGAAGCAAGAACGGCCTAATGCTCCGTGTCTCTCTGATTTCCCATAAAACAGCGGGGAGCATGCATGCGGGGGGCTCGTGGGGAGCGCACATGGGGTTTGCGTGCATGGTGTCTCTTCTGGATATCATTTCTGATTGTTGAGGGGTCGCAGAAACTTTTGCAGAGGACACAGCTTCCAAGAGAGCGGCTTCATGGGAGGCTGAAGAGGCCGTTCCTCCATCATGAAATATTACAGGAAAATGTTCTGGTCTGGACTGATGCTTTAGCCAAATGTAATTCGGCTGAAAAGTTCGTGATTATCATTGGATTTACATCTGATCTTACAACCTTGAATTTTGGACAGAGCTAGCCCATAGGTTATACATCAGAGCCATGTAAAGAGAGAGTTGCATCAAGGAGCCTCAAAATAGTTCCCTTAGCCTAATTACTAAAAGTACCCTATGAATACTATTTAAATGTAAATCGGTGCATTTATTGACTACTAATTACCAAAAAGTGTAGTTATATATATCTGTATATATATAAATTGCCCACCATGCACTTCCTGGAACTATTTTACCATATAGGCTTAGCTTCTCCATGAACAATGTGACCTTTGACAATTTCGAACTTCCATTGGTGTAACTGTTCTTTCCATGGCTCTGGGTTACACTTTCAAGTGACCTCTTATGAAGGCTTATGAACTTTTATTACAGATCATAAACAGCATTTGTGTGTGGCCTCCAATAGTGATCTCTCAGTTAAAGGTCATGTGGCCATTGTGTTTGAATACAAATCAAAGGCATGTGCACACATGTCCTCAGACATCTAATGTGTGGGTGTGTGTGCGTGTGTGTGCGTGCGTGTGCGTGTGTGTGTGTGTGTGTGTGCTTGTGGAAGGAGAGGGGGCCCATCTGTGCTTTGCTCTGTCTCATTTGTCCAGTATACACTTCTTTTTAATTGTAATACTTTTATAGGGACAGAGGCTTCACATTTGTACCCCACCCTACATTTGCATCTGCCTACATTAATTAAAAAATATTTTATATTGCTAATAAGTTTGTTGTCTTTTAACCCTATTCCAACTGTCCATCTGTGAAGTGCTTTAACCAATTAGACACCATGGGGGCATGGCAGGCTCTTCTCTTGTACTCTGTCTATATGTCTCTATATCTCCTTATTGCTCTCTTTCTGACGGGCCCACGCACGCACACACGCCCATGCACACACACACACACACGCCCACACAAGCACGCACACACGCATGCACGCCCACGCACGCAGACACACGCACACACGCACACACGCACATTACTGTAATCGGAACCATCTTGTACAAGACAGCAATTGCCTAACAACATAACAGCCTCCCGTATAGCTCTAGTAACCAAGCAACCATGTACACCTTAAAGGAATCAGATATATGCAACCACCCAGAACAAGCACTCATAATGTTGGGTGATGACATGGCTTGCAGTATAAGCTTTAACATCCCTATGACTTGATCAACATCGGTGAAATTAGAATATAGTCTCCATTACACTCTACCTTGGCAAAAGAGAACCCATTTATTTAATGGAAGCATTTAGACAACATCTTGCCAAAGCCCAATTGTGACTACAGTTTTTTGCAATGTCACTAATGATAGTTCCAACTTGAAACGATAAGTCTAAGAGGAGTAATTAAATTAAAAATGTCTTGTCCATTTTAAATATTAAAGTTTAAAGACTGGCCAGTTTCCCAGACAACGCGCGCACACACACACGCACACACACACACACACACACACACACACACACACAGAGTAGAACCTCTGTTTCTATCTTATTTAATAAGGTGTTTATCTTGTTTTTCATTTGTCCAACATTACCCCTGTGGTTGACACATGAGTTACAAAAACACAGTGGCTTTCCTGCATTGAGTGTTGAGTGACTCACACTGCTCTCAAACTGTGGGTCGGGACCCACAGGTGAGTGGGAGTGAGTGGGTCAGGAAAATTGCAAGAGGCCATTGAATGAATGAAGAATATCAATGAAAGGCTTCCGTGCTTTATTATTGTGTTGTTCCACATACTGGTCGTGAGTAAGGTTGTGGCAACGTTCCTGATTGGATGAAATCCTATTTAGCCGCATGCACACCATAGATTCTGGACCGCTCTGCTCTAAAATATTTGGCACACACACACAGGTATAGCATTAGCTAAAATGGATAGGTTTTGGGAAAATGATGTTACTGGTACTTGGTGTTTAGTGGGCCTCTAAATAGATTCCTCTCTGAATATTGGGGCAAAAAAAGTTTGGGAACCCCCGCTTTAGGTGGCATGGCCTTTTGTAAACATTTGTGTTTCAAAATATAAACTATAAAATTGAATGTCGGGTTCTGCATGGGCAAGTATACTATATCTATAGGCTCCGTTTCTCTTTTGTAAACGTGGGACTTACTTTATACTCCACTACATTTGAAGCATACAATTAATTTGAAGCATACAGCTTTGAACTCAGATTATTTATTTTTATTTTCTAAAATGCAATAAGTATTGTGGCGACCCTGGACTGTAATAGTTATGTGTTATAAGGGCAGTACTGACCTGGGAGGGGTTAGGGGAGCAGGCGGGACGTTCGGTAGCTAGAGGGCATGTTGAGTGGCCTGTTGGCTATGGGAGTGGGCCCTTGGGTGAGAGCCTATATAAGGGGGTGATTTTGGCGGGTTAAGGGCGAGGCTCCTCGACTTCTTGTGAGTAAAGTCTGTGTGTTGAGAAATAAAGAAGATATTGACTATGTCAGTGTCTGGTTCTTTCTATTGGGCCGGGACGCTACAGTATTTTCTGTTGTGTATCCTATAATTTGTACACATCTGGCCACAATATCGAGTGTATGCTATACCTTTAACAATAATTTAAAGACAAAAGTTCTTCCCATCCCTTAAAAAAAACAAACAACCTTTATTTATGTATTTAATATGCACATATGCAGCCAATTTGGCAACCAGCCATGTATATACCTATTTGTGCGTGCGTGCGTGCGTGCGTGCGTGCGTGCGTGTGTGTGTGTGTGTGTGTTTGTGGAAGGTGGGTGGTTATGTCATGGACGCTACTGCATCCATCACTACAGTATTCCACTACTCTCCAATACCGTAGCGTATATCGAGGCACGTTATTCCATTGGTAGACACTGGCCTGTGTTGTGTGGAGGGGGGGGGAAGGGGTTCTGGATGAGCGTGGGGGTGGGGCGGTCGAATTCTTCGAGCGCGTCCCCGTTGGATCTCCTCATCCTCATGTCACACCCACTACACGGTGATGCGGGCTAGCCCCCTAACAGAGAGGCAGGACCGACAGCATAGTCATCCTAAGCCAGTGCTGCAGTGAGCGCGCAGCGGGGGTACTCGCTACATAGAGAGAGAGAGAGTGTGTGTGAGAGAGAGAGAGAGAGAGAGAGAGAGAGAGAGAGAGAGAGAGAGAGAGAGAGAGAGAGAGAGAGAGAGAGAGAGGGAAAAAAAACAGCGGCGGCGATTGCCTACTGCTGACAATTGGTTCATGGAAAGAGGGAGTCGCAGCCGCGCCGCATCGACGTAAACCGACATGGAAGATTATTTGCGGGGAGTCAAGAGCACGCTCGGGGTGAGTCGGGAGGCTAATGCGGGGTTGTTGATAATGAATGAAGCGATGACGTGCAGGCTGCTACTGCTGTGCTACAGGCTGTGTTCCTGTTGCTGATAAAGCGCACGGCAAAGCCCCCTGAATTGTTTCTTTGGTTCCCACAAGCAAGCACCTGTAGACGGACAAATATATGATATCAAAGGGGAAGGGACGGGTCATAGACAACAAGCTCGCTGTGGTCAGCATCAGACACCATCTGTACACGTTATTTGAATGGGGCCCGAGAGGTGTGACGTAAACAAGTTTCGTTTATCTGAAGATTCCATGCAGATATTCGGCCTCTTTTGCATTCCAGACATTTGCACATCTGCGTGTCATGCAAATGGTTCAGCTTACTGTACAGAGTTGAAGGAAGCACATTATGAATATTACTATAGGCTTTTAAACCCTTTTTTGTCTGCACACTGCATGCCAAAACCCCTTATGTAGGCTTTAGATGCATAATAGAGTACACTCACGCGTGCATACACACACACACTCGCACAGTAGGCCTACTTATAGAGACAAGGCTGACCACTGAGTGTCATGCAGCTTACAGATACAAGTCAGATGCATGCCATGTTTATTGACTTAAGGGGATTGCTTGCTGTGTCTTTTCCCCTCTCCCTCCCCCTCTGTCTGTCTGTATGTCTGTCTGTATGTCCGACCGTCTAATTCATTGCATGGCAATGATCCAGAGCACCCATACTTGTTATTATCCTGGCTCAAAATGCTTACACACACAGCTTTTCTCCACTTGGCTTACTCTCCCCCCCCCCC
>JAODUK010000024.1:1396044-1403544 GCA_027564635.1 Typhlichthys eigenmanni
CTCTCTCTCTCTCTCTCTCTCTCTCTCTCTCTCTCTCTCTCTCTCTCTCTCTCTCTCTCTCTCTCTCTCGCTTTCTCCCTCCATCTCTCTCTCTCTTCCTCTCTCCCTCCCTCCTTCCTCACCCGCGCTGCTCCCTTCCGCCATGTTTGTTTTAACTCCTGCGTGGTGACACAAGCCGAGGAGTTACGAGCGCAGAGGTGTTCTCCCCTGCCCTCTCCTGCCGTTTGGGAGGTGATCGGATGGGGGGTGGGGTGGTGTGGGAACGGGGATGGGGTTGGCTGGACCTGGGGTCTGCTGCTGCGAGATCGATAATTTACAGTTATTTTCCTTGGACCCCCCACCCTCCTCCACCCCCACACACATGTTATTTTTAATTATTCTCTCTCTCTCTCTCTCTCTCTCTCTCTCTCTGCACCTAGAAAATTACTGCCATGTGTTTATTGGAAGCTGATGATGTTGTTCTCCACGTCTTTTCCCCCCCGCTATAGTTACTTTATACATTACGTATTGTGCAATATTACTGTGAGGGTTTGCCTTGTCAGAGGGAGAGGCTCTTGTTTTAGCAAAGCACTTGCCTCACACTTAAAGGTATAGTCAGCTGTTGCAAGCTAATTGTAAGCTAATGGCGGCACCGCGGGTGAATATTGTTTTGGTTTGAGCCTGAATATCGCAAGCGTTCTCGAGAATGAACGACCATGCCTTTAACATTAATTAAAACCCCTTCACGGCTGGGAGATATTATATACACGCTAACACCCCTAAATATCCAGGGAGCAAAACAACTCACTGGATGCCTGGATGGAGTGTGTGTCCTCCATGTTGGAAGACATACACACACACACACACACACACACACACACAAATACATGATCAGGGACTACATTTGTGCCATTATATATCACCCACTACTTTTACGGGCAGTTGGAGAAATGGGATATTTGGCCCATATGTTTGGTGTCCGGGGACCGGGGAAGGATGTGGGGCATGGATCAGCCCACTAGGGTCTCAGAGAGGGCGGGGAGGCCACCGGGAAAGACAAGCGCTTTAGACAAATGATGAAGATCCTATAGAGATGTCCCATTACACTTTGAGAATTCTCACTCTCACCTGTAATGGAATATTCTGGAGAAGAAGATGGCTGCTGGGGGCTTTTGCTGCTGTGACCGGAGGAACTAACAACACTTTCTTCTTCTCCTCCTCCTCCTTTTCCGCTTGGCTTCCGTCCTCCTCTTCCTCAGGTGGTCTTGTCCAGCACGGTGAGCGTCGATGGCCACATCCTGGCCGTGTCTGACAACATGTTCGTCCACAACAACTCCAAACATGGCCGACGGGCCCGCAGGCTGGAGCCAGGCGAGTCTGCGGAGAACGCCATGGAATACGGTAAAGCACCAGCACTACGCCCGGGACAGTCGGTGCTGTGTTTCCACGGTGACAATGTCTTAGGTCGCTTTTAAGGTAGCCTGGATGGAAACACTTTATTCGTCATCAGCAAGCAGGAACCGGTGCTGAGAAATTAATACAACGTGGAACTGCCAAAACCTGCAGTTCATTGAATGGCCACTTGAGGCTGGCAGCAAAAGGGAGTCAATCTCCATAGACTCCATTGGTAAAATGTCAGACTACAGCAAAAATAAACATGTTAACAGCCTGGTTTAAAATAAAACGGGGTGCATTTTTGTATAACTCAACAGTTAAAAATATACTAGCCATACGTTTATCATTATTTATGAATTGGGGGCATATGGGGTCGTTACAGGTAGAGTGAGGTACTGCAAAGATGGCTATGGCCAGAGTGCAACACAGCACAGCGTTCAAATCCATTCTTGAGAAAAGTTATGGTGATAGTCACGGACGGTTTGTCTATTTATACAGTCCATTGTCATCAGATGCGGCAGCTGCGGTGCCAACAAGCATTAGTGTTAGCAGCCTATTGGACCACCTTCAACCGAGGTGCGTTCAAATTCGACAAACTGAGGTGAACGTGTTTTCTTTGAACTTTCAAGTTCCAAACTGAACATTAAAACTGTGACCTTTCAGTTGTGTGTGTTCGCAGATGTTCCCACCAAAATCAAAGCAAACAGTAAAACAGTTTGAACAAGTTCAAATAAAGTCAACCATTTGCCTTTGTTTGCCAATTTGAACGTACCTCTGATCACAACCCGTGACAGTTGTTTTCATTTAAAGGCATTGTCTGCATTAACTGAACTACTCAACTAGGTGCTGATTTGTCCAAGGTTTCTACCATGCTTTTCTTCTGAAGGTTTCCCTACTACAGACTAGCAAAGTAAAACTACATTTGACCTTGTAAACCAGGACGGTCTCATGAGGCTCGTGTTTCCACCGCTAGAAAACTCAAGAGCATCACTCAAACAGAGCGCTAAATGACCCCTAACAGAATGTGTAGCTTTATGCGAAATGTTAACCAGGCATATTTCCCATGCAGCAACCCCCTGCATCAAGGCCATTAGCCCCAGCGAAGGCTGGACCACGGGGGGAGCCATGGTGATCGTCATCGGGGAGAACTTCTTCGATGGACTGCAAGTGGTTTTTGGCAGTATGCTGGTGTGGAGTGAGGTGGGCATCTTGGAGATTATTCTATAGATTGAACATATAGCATTAGTTCAGGCAGACCTAACATGGTCAAGCTTCCTCTTAAATTCTGAACACGTACACATCTCTGGTCGGTCTCTGAGGTCTTTATTCCCAGAATGTGTTTTTAAACAAGAGGTGACTGTGCTTTACGTACAGTGGCTCCTAGCCTCTGGAACTCTCCCACTAGCCTTGAGAACGAAGGATTCTGTGAACTCTCTTAAAAAACATCTAAAGAGCCATACTGTACCACAGTACAGTGGAAATAAATTATTTTCCATGATTTAAGTGCTCCTGACTGAAACAGTGGTAATGTTTATGTTGCATTCAAATGCAACATAAACATGGGTAGTCATGTACAACTCGAAGCTTTCATAAAACTTCCACTTAATGACATTGTGAATACCACAAGATAGGGGCGTAGATATGGACGCCTCTTGTGAACATGATAAACATGGACCCCATTTGAATGCATGCATTAGTTTTATGTCACAGTCTGTGTCTCGTGCCTTCAGCTTATCACGCCCCACGCCATCCGTGTCCAGACGCCGCCACGCCACATTCCCGGTGTGGTGGAGGTCACGCTGTCCTACAAGTCCAAACAGTTCTGCAAAGGAGCCCCTGGACGCTTCATTTACACCGGTGAGCAAAACAACTACTAGACATTTTTTATTATAATTTCCTTTATCTTATTTAGGTGCGTGTTCTGTACGTACTGTATGAGCTGATGGTTTGCCATTTGTTCTTCAGCATTGAATGAGCCAACCATAGACTATGGTTTCCAGCGGCTTCAAAAGGTCATTCCTCGACATCCAGGGGACCCGGACAAATTAGCCAAGGTGAGACACTGATCCCAGCGACTGCCCACTGTGACTTTCTGAGAAAATTAAGCTATACACACAAGTACATGGAATGAAACTACAACATAAGCATCTTCCCCCATGTAGGAGATGCTTTTGAAGAGAGCAGCTGACCTTGTGGAGGCTCTGTACGGAAACCCTCACAGCAACCAGGTAAACAAGCAACTGCTAGCTGCTATAGCTTAAACATATAGACAGCTATTGTAAGATAATACACTTTATGTTAAATTCACAGAATATCTCCTTGCATTTTGCTATCTTACCATTCTCTGGGCATGCTGGAAATATAATCCTTGGCTCTGTAAATAGGAACATAAACAAAGTGGCAAACACCGCTCACATTCTCGAGAAGGACTAAGCCTTCCTTTAATGGTTAACTCGGGCCCAGTGTACCTGCTAGCCAAATGGATGTTAACAAGCATTCTCGAGAAGGACTAACCCTGCTTTTAATGGCTAACTCAAGCCCAGTGTACCTGCTAGCCAAATGGATGTTAACAAGCGTTCTTGAGGATGATTAACCCTGCCTTTAATGGCTAATTCAAGCCCAGTGTACCTGCTAGCTGCTAGATGCAGACGAATGCTCACTGGCACCCTCTCTCTTGCAGGACATGCTATTGAAGCGCGCGGCGGACATCGCCGAGGCCCTGTACAGTGTGCCCCGGCCCCACAGTCAGCTGCAGGCCCTGCCCAGCTCCCCGGCCCACGGCAGCGTTATGGGCCTGGGCTCCTACCCATCTCAACTGGGGGTCAGCATCGGAGAGCCAGGGCAGAGCAGCCAGGGTGAGGATCCCTAGCCTGGACCTCAGGCTATATTCTTTTGTGCTGTAGAAGAAGAATTAGAAGCAACTGTAGTCTTGATTAAAACTGTAGCGCTTTGTGCTTTCTTGTAACTGAAAATAAAAGTCGTCACATAGCGTGGTTAAGTAACAAAAAGTAAAGATAAATTATAAAAAAGCAAATGTACAGTCTAGTATCTAAGTTAACTAATACTTTTCCACCGTACTAGTGGGTAATAATTGCACTAATCGTGCATTTAAAGTTTGAACAAAATACAATAATAATGATCTGCCTGTTTGGCGGCTTTGAGACAGTGGTCTGTGCAGTCACACGTACTGGGTAATTAATTACTAACTGGTTACTGGTCATTTCATACTGTTTATTTCCAGTGTATTAGGACATATGTTAATTAGGTAATTTAGACAAATTTATTCAAAGCGACATACAATTAGTACAGTTAGAAGTATTACAAGGAGCCGGTATGGGTAAGGGAATAGCTTACAGGTAGGCACACTCTGGGCCTGGAACCCAGAGTATTCCACCTGTGAGTTCAGCTGGGACTCCAACACTCCACTAGAATACCCTGCCCACCTTTTACAACAAAACCTTTTAAAACAATAAAGCCTGAAACCCTGAAGTCTGCCAGTGCTAACACATTCTCACCGCTACGTGTGTGTGTGTGTGTGTGTGTGTTCAGGCTACATCCGTAACTCCAGCAGCTTGTCCCCGCGAGGCTACTCCTCGGCCTCCACCCCTCAACAGTCGGGCTACGGGGCCGGCGGGGGGATGACGGGGGGGTACGGGACTGTCCCCATGACCAGCCTGGGCGTACCTGGCTCCCCTGGTTTCAGCAGCGCGTCCCCCACAGGCTCCCCCTACGGTATGGTAAACACTATTACACTGCTACTGTACATTAATACATAGACATTATACAGTATATACTGATCGACATGACCCCCTATAGTATGGTAAACACTATTACACTGCTACCTGTAGGCTACATTAACACGTTGACATAGATATTGACTGACCAACATCATCATCATCATCAATCTAAGTACAGCTTGAGAATTTATTTTCTCAAGCTTGAAAATATTTGAAAATGTACATTTTCAAACTATTTTTTCTATTTTTAAGTAAATATTTGATTCTGTATGTTGTCGTTTAGCCACATGGATACAGGGCTGCAGTGCAAGCAGCTCAGGTTCAATGCTGATGTGTAACGCGCTGTCTCTGTTCTGCTCCCCCAGTAATGCCGTCCAGTCCCACCATACCGGGGGGCTCCGGTTCCTCCTCGTCCCTGCTCCCCTTCTCCTCCTTCCCCTCTGCTGCCAAGCAGAAGAGTGCTTTCGCCCCCGTGCTGCGGCCCCAGGGCTCCCCTTCCCCCGCCTGCCCGGCGTCGGGCAACGGCTTCAGAGGCAGCCACCCGAGCCACTATCTGACCCCGCTGTCCGAGCTCACCAACGCAGTCTAGCCGCCGGAATGTTGGGTCTCGCAGCGAGCTTGACTGAAGGGCGCACCCGCAGCGCAATGCAATGCAAGGAAGACTATAATCATAGATCTTTGTATGTTCTCTGTTCCTCCAGCAATGGCGGCCCTGGTTTGTAACACCCCCCACCCCCCCAGATGTAGCAAACACCCGCCCCTCTCCCCGCCCTTATTTTCTACCCCTGACCAGCCCTCCACTTAACCCCTCTCTTGGCACTACGAGGGCAGGGAGAATAGCACAGTGACCCGCCACACATAACGGTCTCCGCGATCGCCCCGCTTGTTTAGCCTGTGTTTGCCCGCGGGGGTTTTGAAGTGTCCAAAGACGTGCCGTCCGCTCCAGAGAAAAGGGAGATCTCTCAAGCTATACCACAACTGCAAAGACAGACAGAAATGTTGGCTAGCAGCACCAGACAGACTGATTGTGCAGGTGGATGCTTCAGGATGGGACTGCATTTCAAGCGGCTTACAAGGGGAAACAGAACTCCCGACAAGCTTTTATAGCACCTTTATTACCTCTGGCCGACCCGTCCCGTGGACTCAAGTACTTGATTCTTCCGATACTTTCATGAAACGTGCATGGCTACAGAGGCGCATGGGAGCCACTGGGAGAGCACTGAACCTTACTGATGAAGGACAACTCTATGAAGCTCTAAAAAGCCGGGTGCTAAGTTAGTCTGTGTATGGACACGATTAAAGGCATGTGTGTACATTGTCTGTGAGATAGGGAGAGGTTTCTTTTGTAGTAAACAATTTACATTAAGGAGAATTTACATTCCAGGATTATAGGCCCTTTATATTTTGTTCCAAATGTTTGAAAACCATTTGTTCCTAGGATTATTAAAGGAAGTCATATATTGATTTATTTAAGAACAAGCAATTTAACTTATTATAGTTAGTTTAGGGAATAATATAAGGTGTTTTTATAAATGTGATCCATTTGGCAACTGTTATTACAATAAGGTTAGCTCTGCATTTCCCTTAGCATTGTTAATTATCAAAGGTAAAGGATGTTTTAAAAATGATTTAAGTAAAATGTTACTAATTAAAATCTTATTTGGCTTATTTGATTCCTATAAAAATGTACACCATCATGTGGACAATATAATAAAAACCTGAAGGTCTCTGCTGTAAAGGGAAATAATTCTTAGCCTTATTATTTGTTTAATTGTTTATGCATGCTTATATTTTTTTACACAGATGCCCTCATATTATTTCATTCCACCTAGCTAATTTGAAAGATTGTCATTACCATAAGATTGCAAGATAGAGGTTGCATTATTTCATTATAGGTGTTTGAACCCAATAGTTTCAGTCACTATGCAGTAAGTAAAACACTATGACTAAGGACAGTTAGGAATGTTGGGTGTTTCATTATTCTGCATAAAATAAGTGTTTCAGATTCTGTGGTTTTAGCCAACAAAACTTCACACTCAGGATAAGAAGACAGTGAACAACGATTACATAATTTACAATGTTTTTTGTGTTTTGTTGATTTTATTTATTTAAATGTTATTAGCTATCCAAATATTATGTTCTTTAAAGCCATCTTTTTTGGAAATAGTACAAATATAGTTGCAAATGTGGTTTGTATATCTCAAGGTGTGATTATATTTTGTGCTCCAATAAAACAGATAAGTAAAAACGTGGGCTTTGTACAGTATCTTTCAGAGAAAATAACACCAACACCAATAATTACTTGTGTTGGGTACTAATGCATCTTTATTGGCCGGGAGGGCAGATTTACAAGTGTATTCTTTACAATACCGCAGCAACAAGACCTGTC
>JAODUK010000024.1:1418520-1456472 GCA_027564635.1 Typhlichthys eigenmanni
ACACACACACACACAAATATACACACACACACACACACATATACACACACACACACACACACACATACATATACACACACACACATACATATACACACACACACATATATATATATATATATATATACACACACACACATACATACATATACACATATACATATATGCATATATATATATATATACATATACATATACATACACACACACACACACATTACTTTAAGTAATTTGCATCGAGAATTTTTTGTAATTGAGTTTGTCGATAAATCGTTTAAGCCCTACTATAATGTATCTTAACACATTATTTGAAACTTAAACATACACAATATACACTGCACCTTCAGCCATTAGTTTTATCCTAGTCCTCTAGTAGTGTCTATTCCAGTGAGTCACCTGTGCAATGTTGGCTTGAGAAGCCAGTCGAATCATGATGTCCAGTTTCTCCAACTTGACATATATCGGGTCATTGTACTTCACAAAGAATACCTTCATCTCATGCTTCAGAATCTCTGGGCTAAAGAAACAAGAAATGCATAAAAAAAATAATTAAATAAACAAAAACATAGTATCATTCATAATTAATACAAATCACATATTTTCTTCTGCTAGTACAATAAACACTGCATATCTAAGAGCAATAAAGACGTGTCTATTGTATCATTGTACCGTTTCTGAACAATGAGGTTGATGTTCCTGAGGGCCACGTATTGCAGCTCCGGCTCAGCTGACAACAGCGTGACCAGGGGCGGGGCCAGCTTCTTAAGCAAGGTGCCATAGTAGTCCAGGTCCTTGGGCAGCATCTCCATGAACTTCATCAGGACTTTCACTGCTGACAGTACTACTGCAGAGTTGGCGTGGGACAGTCGAGGGGTCACCCGCTCACAGATACTGTAGGAGGAACAAGGGATGAGAAAACAGGACTGAATCTAAAAAATAAAAACAGTTTGTTACAATTAGGACATACGTAGCTGACACCTTTATCTAATGAGTACAATCAGAATCATTGCAGGGAGCAGGTAAGGTTTGGAAGGATGCTGCTCAAGGATGCTTACAGGTAGGCTAAATCCCAAGATCAAACCCATGACCTGGCTTGCACTCAAACACGCAGATTATCCTGCTCTAGTTGCTGAGAAATGTGTGTTATATATATATATATATAATTACATATATAATATGTAATTTAAAAAAAGAAAACACATGCAATAAAATCCAATAAGAGCATTGTCTAACCTCTGGGACTCGCGGTCATCGCGGGGTGTGTAGTTGGCCAGACAGTCCAGAATAAAGATCTGGCCCCACTCTGTGCACTCATTTAGGGCAGTAAGGAGCTTGTTGATGGACTGGGGATTCAGGTCCAGGAGGTTACTGTTGGGGTGAGACTCCGCTATCTCAGAAAGTGCTGCAACAGCATTAGCCACCACCTAAAGAAGATCAACAGGATTCACATTAGAGAGAGAGAAAAAAAAAAAACATTTCCCCAAACAAATGGGGTGGAATAGTTAAAGTAATACCAAACTGAATAACCTATGCCAAGGCCCCCGATCACACCAAGACACGTCGCTAAATGTGCGGCCTCTTCAAAAGCGATTTGATAAACCCCTGATCACACAGTGCCAACTGTCACACTGACGAAAATTTGGGAATATTTTAACTTAACATTTTAAAAAAACACGGCATAAGAAAAAGTGCATGCCAGTCACGCCGTACCGTAGGAAAACAATGGTTTTGCTGGCAACACGTCTCGGTGTGATCGTGGCCTAATGCATCTTATTGCTGTGCTCGCTGGAGGATGAACAGTAAGCCAACAATGTAACCCATACAGAGGCCACATAACGGGCTGCCTGAGGAAGTCGTACCATGGGGTTTGAGTCAGATATGAGGTCTTTAAGAGTGTCCAGGAAGCCCTGGTCCTCTACCAGCTGAGCGTTGATATCATGGAGCTTAGCCACACAAACTGCAGCCGTCTTCCTTACATATGGGTCTTCGTCTTTCAGGCACTTCCTCAGAGGCTCACAAAGGTATTCCGTTATCTTGTCAACACGGATGCAACCCATGGTCCGCACAGCCAGGGCACGGATAAGTGGGTTAGGGTCTTCACAGTCCTGAGGGGTTTTGAAAGCATAACACATATACAATATATAGAGTATACTGCGAACTAATGCGATTGATGGATTGACACATTTAAAATAACCAATGATCTTAACTGAATATATTCACACAAATCAAGAGATTAGCTAAGATTTAAGGCCCTGATCCACCAAGCAGACAGCAGCCAATACTGCAGCAGGGGCTGACCCGAATGCTTGGTGGACATAATGATTTTTATTTCATTGTTACCCAATATGGCGCCGCCTGACTGTTGCTCTCAGATCAATTATTTTCACTGAGATTATAGTGTGGAAACCCTGTTTGCATTAGCGTTTTCACAGCCACCCTGCTGGCGGCCTTTACCTTGACAAAGGTGTTAACTGCCATGATGGCCATGTCAGGCTGACTCTTGGCATAGTTCATCAAGTAGAGGTACACTAGCTTCTTCAGCTCAAGGTTGTCTGTCTGCATGCAGTTCACCACATCTGGGAATAAAGCACTAGAGAGACAGGGTGTGACAAGCTGGCATTTAGAGGAAACATATTATAGCGACAGTGGTTCAACATTACGATATGACTCCAGGCTCACCTGACATCCTTGCCAACAGTCATGGAGGCAATCACCTTCTTCACTGCCTCCTTCTTCTTCTCTTTCTTATCACTGTTAAGTTCTGCCTTGAGCTCAAAGATTTCACCTGAACAGGAATGTGAGAGCAGAGGAAATCAGACACGACTCGATAAGGGGGTAACCTAACGAGGGGGAAGGAGTTGTTTTCATGTAGCACTCCAATGAAAACTAGACAAACTAATATAATTGATCAAATATCTATTTATTTTCTTTCAATTTAATCACCATCTACTCATACAATGTTCTATATTCTCTGTAAAGTAGAAGAAAAAAAAATTGTTTCTTATACAGTAGCATTCCACAGGTGTGAGGTAGGTAGCCTGATAACATTTTTTTTTTTTCTTCTTAATAGTGAATAATAACAATGAGTGCCATTACATATATGAGTATTTGTGTTAATCTAACAGTCCAGAACTTATTTAAGTAAGAAAGTGGTCACACATTGTACTTTAGCTACTGGAGAACAACAGAGCCGTCTGTATGTGGGACTGGGAACTAGGTGCAAAAGTCAAACAGAGTCTGGTCTCTAAACTAGCCATGTTACAAATACAATCCAACCCAGTCATGCCTGTCTCTAAATGGCTAAAAGTATTATAGAGAAGAAAACTGGGTCAACTGTCAACAGGCTTACATTTCAATCCAACCACTCGATGGTTGAAAATAATATAATCACTTTTAACCAACTTGACATGGTGACAAGTTAGTTATACAATCCACATACCCCAACCCATACATTCACGATAAAAACACACCAATTTTTATAAGAAAATACAGTCTATAAACACAGCAATTACTTCCAGTAATTGTTTTTGTAATTGTAATTGGCAAAACTCATACATAAATAAATAAATAAATAGGCATGAAATATAATGAAAATTATAAATATTGTATGAAATGAGCTATCAGACCTTTCTTGGTAGTGGTAAAGTACTTTGAGTCTGTCATCTTTGATCCAAACTGTCGATTCTCCTAAAAAAGAGAGCGTGGATATGAAGGTAAAATAACAACTTGCTTTAACAACAGTCTTTTCCTGAATGGAATTCAGGAATGGAATCACAAGGCCGGATGAAAGGAAATCATGGAGTTGCAAATATAAGCAAATAAAAAGGAAGTCCTGGCTTCTTTGGACGCTGTGCAGTTACAGTACCTAGATAATAAAGAAACAATAAGCTCAGGGTGAAACCCAAAAACAACTGCTCCCCCTAAAGACATAAATCCACTCAGTCAGCATTTATTTCACCAGGCTAGCTGACTAAATCTCTTGTCTATGGGCGACACTTTGACATCTTATTCCGCAGCCCTGCACAAGATAATATAGCTTTCCTGTTTGGCAGTTCTTGATCTACAACCTCTTTTCACCTCCTGTGAAAGAGCATCTACCATTTCAATATATAGTCATACTGTTTTCCATACACAATATTTTCTTGTGTAATTACTGGTTGTGGTTTCAAGCCCTTTGTAGCTGTCATTAAGGGATGATAGTAGTTACATGTTTCTCACAAGCTTAACTTTTTAAGAGTGAAAACACTGCTATAATTAATGCAATGAACACTACTGTAATGTCAGATAATCACCATGTGATTCTGATGCACAATGCAAACCTTTAGCCTATAAACAAATACAAATATTGTATTTTGTATATTGTACAAATATTATATTTGTTTATAGCTGCCGCACACAAGCTCGAACAATTACTGTATACACATCATATTTAATCTGCTGTGCATAAGAATTATTTAAACTTCCCAGAAAACTATTAATTGTCTTTTTAGACTACTACAATAATGCAGGTAAACAGTGTGTTATTGTATGGCTTTCCACGTATTAATATTTCAAATAAAATGCAAATGATAATGAATGGTGGACATTAAAACGACTGTTCTAATCAAATTAGCCAGTTGTCAATTATGACAGACATGAACCAAGCAGATGCAGTATTCTAGCATTGACGTACCGTACAGTAGCCTACTTAGCATAGCAACACAGACATTAAGACAGCCGGCTTTCTTTTTCGCAATAATAACAACGCCCAAGAACGGTAATTCATTTGAATATAGTTATTATAAATAATAAACGATGTATTTAAATAATACATTACCGCAGCTCAACGGCCCACCGACCACTTGGCTAACTTTGGAGAACATAATAGTTTAGGCTACAAGATACTAGCCGTGTAGCAACTAGGATTACATTACCTTGTCAACTGCTTCAAAGAATGTCAACTGCATAGATAAATTGTGCATTAAATCGGTGCCGATAGCTATATATAAAATACTGTTATGTTGGAACACTCACGCATAAATTATTTGCCCATTCCTGCATGTTTGCGGTAGAGTTAGCTAAATGAATCCGATGCTAACAGCTAAATTGTATGTATGGCAGTGCGCCTGTCAGTGTCAGCTAACGCTTGGCTAGTACAGTAATGCTACTGATCGAGCTCAAATATGACCTTCTAAGCAGAGGCTTAAGGAAGCTCTTGCGTGGATGGTTAATATCTTAATCTATAAACATATTTAAAACCCTACCACAAAGAAATAACGTACCTGCTACTGATAAAATTGGATGAAATCTTCAATATCAGCTTACCGTACCGTGCTAGACTTGCAAAGTGTGACGGCTTCGTCTCCTCCCACTTCATTTACTTCCTTTTTTCTTACTTGCCACAGAAAACGTCACTTTTCATTCATTCAGATTATGCTCAAATATTTTCTGTGGTAACAAGAAAATGTCTGAAATACAAGTAGCACCATTAAAATGTTCCTGGACTGTCTTCATTATAGGAATTACCTCATTATGTGTCAAGTAGTTCGTTGTATAATAATTAGGATATATCTTTACACTGTTTTGTCAATTCTCAATTATTCATATCTCTGCTATGCCCAACATGCAAAAATTCGTATTTCCAGTCCAGCATTAACTCTTTACTTGTGGTAGCCTATACCATGGTTTGGGATTGACAGCATTGTAACTTAAGTACAAAAACGAAGCATTGATATTGCAGCAGGATATTGCTTTTTTTAATGCATACAATTTCCACAATTTCAAGCACTTTGTACACTTAATTTAGAGATTAAAGATAAAATAGCAAATAAGAAATTGAGAAGTTGATGATAACCATTGTGTTGATTTTTTCTTTGTTGACAGATTGAAAGAGTGTGAAGGTGAGCTAATATATAAAATATATTGTCTCCCTATTGATGTGACAATATGAAAAAAAAAAAGGTCATGCATAATCTATGTAATTAGTACAAAATAATCCATTGTTAACAGATTAGATGTACTAATAAATACATGTAAGAATACAGTAATTACACATAAAATGTGTTCATTTAATAATAATATATCTCACTGGGCTGGTGTAGAAATGACAGTGATATAAAGTGTGTGTGTGTAGATGGCATGGTTAAAACATCAAACTGCACCAGCAGTTAGTTAGAAGCAGTGCATCCATCTCTATTTCAAATGTGCATACAAGTACAGTACTTGAGACACAGCTGTTACTTGAAAGCAATGCAACTTAATTTAATAAATAAATAAATATCAATAAGACCAATACCACTCCCTTGTCAACTTCAACCCGCTACATAATCTTAAATTGTATGTACATTAAATGATATGCAAACTCATTGTATTGATAGTAAGTATAAGGCCTGTAAAAACCCTTATATTTATATTTCCAATTCAAGTTTTACATTCCCATGTAAACTCATAACCATGGGATTAAGCCAAAAGTGTTTTACAATTTCTGAAAATCCTATTTACTTTAATAAAGTATTATTTATGAAATCTTCCGCAATACACTCCCCATTTTACCTTCAAAGACTACAAAATCATGTAAAATATAAAATACAGTGATGGACTTGCACTTTGTTGATTACAATTAATTGAAAACATAACAAACATAACAAGAAAAAACTAATATCCGTTACATTATCTATATTGCATGTGTGCCACATGTAGTCACTACATGGAGTATTTTACTCCATCAAAATTGCCTCACATAACACCACTGGTATAAACTGTCAATCATCAATGAAACATGTCAATCAAAGATGAATGAAAAACAGGATGTAATCTAGCAGGCTTCAGAATTACACACATCACAGATTAGTTTGTACTCTTTATGAAAGCAACATGTTTGTTGCTTCAGACAGTAGATGTCTCCACTTAGACTCAAAAACTTTCTACACCTTTAAGTCATTTTGGGCTATAAGCTTCTGATATGAGAGCTGTAGGCATGTGTATCGCCACACTCCCCAGACTAAATATACCTATTCACAATCAAGCAAACTGTCTATTCATTCTCAGAGAGTGGCAACAATGACAGCATCGGAGTTTATACGCTTGTTGGCTTAAACATTCTACAATAAACCCACCAACACATTTTAAGGCAATGAGAATTTTCAAGGCATTTCCAACACCAATATTGCATAGCTAAGGCAGCATAAACGTAATACGGTAAATATATACATTATATATTTAATACATGTTATATACAAGTTACCTCATCTTCTTAGAGTTGTGCAACTACATTATTTACATATTTAACCTCAGCAGTTTGTCTTAATCTACACTGCAGGAGATCAAGATAATGCATTAAAAATAATGTTAAAATGCTGTGTAATAATGATGTTACTCAAAGTATGTAATGTGTAATTAGTGTATAATAAAGATAAGTGAGAATCCAAAGTCCATTTTTATAATGTAATATTGTATATTTGTGTTCATGAACAAAAACAAGCAGACAAGCAGTGTTTGCTGTCACATAAGTCTTACCAAAATATTGTCAGATTGCCTGTTCATGTGATTCTGTAGCTAGCCACAAGAGGGAGTCGGTCATTCAGATATACCATATTTGTAGTGTTCCACAGCCTGAAGAGTCATATCCTGTAGCTACTGGCACTGTACCATGGCCTATGGCAAAGCACATGGTAGCACATATGCTCTCTTCTATCCTCTCTGTCTTTCTCCCACTCTCTATATTTCCAATGTCTTTCTGTAGGTGGAATAGCCTTTACATTTATAATGTTGTGTACACCATATAATTGGCAAAAGCACACCAATGCAAACAGTGAAATTAAAATACGGCAATAAATAGTTTGGCTTGACTGCAAGTAATAAATCAATGAGAACCGTAAATGGGACAAAAAAGAAAGCGCAACATGCAATAAAAACAGTCTCTAGCCCGGTCTCTTGTCCTCTATACATAGTAGTCAGTGTACGTACGACAACAATCACGTCCATCAGTTTTGCGCTACATCCAAGCTTCAGTGTCCAGGCTCCCAGGCTGTCCAGGGTAGGCGCACTCATTGCTGCCCAGGGCCTGAGTGCGTGGCTGTGGGTGGATCAGGTCTGTGAAGGCCTGGTGGAGGGTCTTGCGTGAGATCGGGTGTCCGTTGGAGCGTACGCTCTGAGGGGACAGCGGTGGCGTGTGTCGAGGGGAGAGGCCTTGGTGTGCCTGCAGATCTCTGTAGCTGACCGGGGTGGGGATACGCGAGGGGCTGTTGTCCGGCCTGTTGTCGGTGCGCGGCCGTACTCTGGGTCCCAGCTTGAGCTTGTAGACGGAGGGAACCCCCCCGTCGCTCTTCTTGGAACCCGTCTTCGACTGCGGCAGCGCGTCGTCATCCGAATCCCCGTTGGCCAGAGGCGGCGGCGAGGCCTCCGATCGGGACTCACTCAGACTGAAGCACATGGAGGAGTTTTCACTGGAAGAGTCTCTGAAGGAACAGTCCTCTGAGGGGGGCAGGGCCACGGGTGAGGTACAGGCCTCGGGAGGGGGGAGGTCATCGTCCTCCTCCATGTCGTAGGGCAGGTTGGGTTGCTGTTCGTCCAACGGGATGTCTCCCTCAGCCTCAGAGCTCCAGCCGAATTGATTCTGCTGGCCTGTCAGCGCTGTTGCAGAGGGAACACTGTTAATATTCCTGTTATGGAACGGAGGCTGCTGAGAGGGAACCTGGTTTATTAGTTTGTCCGGCTCAGGGTCTCTTATGACGGGCAGAGTCAATAGCAGCTCCCTTTCCTCCACCGAGCTTGAGATGGCCGGGAGCTTCTTGAGGCCCCCCCCGCGCTCAAACCAGTCACCCTGGATACCGTTTTGCAGCCCTCCCGGGACCCCCTGTTCTTGCGGCACGCTGAGGGGGTCCTCCAGAGGGAGGTGTCGAGGAGGGGCAGTTCTTTTGCAGTCCCTGAGGTCCGGCAGGGCTCGTACCTTAGCGCCCACGTTTACCGAGGAGGTGGAGGAGTTGGAGGAGCAGTACGCAGAGTCGGTAACGTTGAGGTCGCCCGCGACCTGCACTAGGGGGGTCCCGGGACCTTGCCGGACACAACTGGGAAGGAAGTGGGGGGCAGCAACGCCCCCGAAAGCCCTACTAGGTCCTCCCCTGACCTGCTGTGTGTTGGCCAGCAGCTCGGCCTCAAAGCTGCGGTAGAGGTCCTGCTCCTTCTGAGGGTCCACGGCCGGAAGCATCCGGAAGCCGAACACCAGGCCCTTCTCTTCCTCCTCCTCCTCCTCCCTGTGTTCGGGGGGTCCGAGAGAGAGCCCCCTGTGGTGGCCCTGGCCGACAGAGCGGGGGCTGTGGGAGGTCCGAGGGGAGCGGGGCCCGTGGTGTTGAGAGTTATGGGGGGACGAGTGCGGGGAACGTCGCCCCCCTGTGGCGACTGAGGGGAGTAGCCTGGCTTTCCCCACAGAAGGGGAGTGTGGAGCAGGAGGCCTGGGAGAGACATAGCTCTTCTTGCTGGGACTGCTGCTGCTGCTCTGGGAGCCTTTGATGGGCGAGTTAGAGCACGAGGAAGACTGCTTGCGTGCAAAGCCACCGCCCGGTCTGGGCGAAGATGGAGCAGCCACCGCCGCTTTGGTGCGGAGCTCCTCCCGTCGGTCGGAGGGAATGGGGTCTCGGTAGCGCGGAGCCGGCCCAGGACTGGCGTCGATGGAACGGGTACGAGGGAGCGGCTTGCCCTGGCTGTGTGAGCGCAGGCCCTGGAGCCTCCGCGGGCCGTCGACGCCGAGAGAGCGGCCCCGCTCGGGGCCAGGGGTTACCTTCGGTGGGGTGGGCCTGAGCGCAGGGCCGGGGGTAGGGGCCGGGGCGGGGCGCTCCCGGGAGTGGCTGCGTGTGCGGGGAAGAGGGGGTCTCAGGGCAGGGGACTGACCTCCCGCTGCAGGCCTCTCGATCACATGCCTCCCCTCCTTCCTGTTGACGAGGAGCACCACCTCCTCCCCAGGTCGACGAGAGGCGTTGCCCAGAGAGTACCTCCCTCCTCCTCCACCGCCCCCTCCAGCCTTAGAGGAGGCCGTGGAGGAGTCACTGTCCCCCGAGAGTCGCCTTGCCACCGTCTCCTTACTCCTGCAGACGAGAGAGGAGAGAAAAGATGGCGTCACACCCTGACTGCTCTTATTGTTTTCACCTACGTTGTGTTTTGTCTCCACCTCCACCAGGTGTTTCCCCTTGCCCCTGGTTATCCACTGTGTATTTGACCCGGCATGTTCTGTGACAGTTTGTCTTGTCTGTCAGCACTCCTACTCCTCCTCCTTCCTGCTACCTGCCTTTGCCCTTTGACGTTTGACCTGGTTTCTCATTACCCTGCGTGTCCCGACATCGAGCTCGCCTTTGTTTCTGTACATTCGCCCTTCGTTTTCAGTCTGCCCGGTTGTTTCTGGACCTTCTCCCTGTGTTACCATGAGGACTACCTGCCTTACCTTGTTACATGTGGTCTCTGCACTGATAGACGGCTGTGTTAGATCATTATATTTTTGTATTACTTAGATAAAGGCAGGTTCAGTCATTCTTTGCTAACTTCAAGCTCAAATCAAACAGTATCACTCTGCGGTCCTCCACAGCAGCGCCTCACACAGAAATCCATTGGGAAGCAAAGCGTAGTGATACAGCTTTGTTGATATGAGCGGTGTTTGCCACTTGTTTATGTTGCTATTTACAGAGCCAGGGTTGTGTAGAAGTATCAGATAAAAAACACATACAGCTAAAATAGCGAAATGAGAGGAGATATTTATTTAATTTGACAAAAAGTGTATTATTTTACATTTAGCTGACTACACACTAAGGCTACACACTAGCCCTAGTGGGCCACATATCACAGTGCTATAAACTAGCACACACATTCCTGAACTGTGTTGTATTATCACCACAGCAGTTGTTTCTTTGCACTATCAGTGATAGTCACTTGAAACATATGGGTTTTACGGCACCATACTGACTCTAACTTAGCCGTCGCAGCAGTAATAGGTTTACAGTAAACAACGTCTGTCACATACAGTGTGTATACAGTATGTGAGTGAGCCACTGCAGGCCTGGAACGGTAAACAGTGACAGCGGCGGGGATTACAGAGAGATGAGTGAACAAGTGGATTACATGTCCTGTGGATTATCTAACCCCACGCACAGCAATGTCTGTCTCCAGAGCCTGCCTGACACCCACCAAAACAGGCCCTCGGGACAACTGCCTGACTCACAATACCACAATTTGCCAGCATTTTGTCTAACAATAAAGGGTATTATAGATTGCTCTAGTTCATAGTAAGATTAACATATTCTACAGAAATGGCTTTATAAACAGTTAATAAACATGAGTGGAAAACAGTTCACAGTGAATGTACAAAAACACAAAAGTGACCTCACGTCAGGTCACCATATACGTTCTGTTTGCTTAGATACAGACAGGGTGTTGTGCATCCATGGAGCCCACCTGTTGACCCACTTCCCTAGTTAGAAGAGTCGTCAACAGTTGTCGGTGTCCAGGGACGGTCTGATGAAGTCGCCAGTGTGGCCTGGCTCACACAAGGTTAATTCCGAGGGAGCTGCTCCCTTGGTATCTGGCCTGAGCCATCTCTCAACTGTAGACTGAGCCATGCTTGCCAGCCACCAAAGTGAACCACAGCTAGACTCCTAATTGTATTAAACAATGGCGCCTCAAACACTGTGACGTATTGGGAAGGCATGTGGCCTGCTCAATATGGGTTTAAGGGGAGGCCAGCCAGAGCACGCCTTCTGTTCATGGTTCAGAATCAGATGGAGAGGTTTATATATTTGTTGTGGCCACTAGGTGGCACACATCACAGTGTTGCTGTGGTGAGGGCAATGTCACCTGAGATCAGAGATATCTGATGTGGTCTAATATCTGGCTTCCTGGCTTGAGAAGAACAGTTAGTGTGTGTGTGTGTGTGTGTGTGTGTGTGTGTGCGTGTGTGTGTGTGTGTGTGCGTGCGTGCGTGTGTGTGTGTGTAGAAATCTGTGTGCGCCAACCCCAGTTAGCAGTATATTCAGAGACATTATACAAAAGACAGACCACTTAGATAATTCTGAATGGATCTCTATGGGAGTCTGTAACAGCAAATATGGTAGAAAAAAGCAAATTGTCTGCTTTATAACGGCAGAACAATATTAAACTAATTGTGTGGGTACAGTTGTGCATGTGTAACCTGTGTAACCTGTGGGGACAAATTGCTTTTTAAACCATATTTTCCTGCAAAGTCACCAAATGTTTGAAAAGGCCTTCATCAGATTTTACCTGTGATTGTATGCATGCATTTTTTATGTCCCAGTGACTATTGAAAGTGCAGTTATGGCTCTCTCCCCATTAATTTAGATAAAATTACCGTGATGGCCGCTGAAAGGCCAGACCAGCCTATAAGTAAGTAGGTAATGTCTATTAATATAGCACCTTTCACAGACAAAGAGTCACAAAGAAACCTGAAGGGAAGCCGTCCATCGAAACTGTTTGAAAAGGGCAGGCGCTTTCAAAAACTACTTGGCAGTTGATTGGATGAACCAGCTGGTCGTTGTCACTGTCAGCAAACCTAAACCATGACGCACACCTAAACCACACCCGTATAGCCTTCAATACGACGCAAAAAAAATGCAATGACAAGAAACTACACATTCAAATAAGGTAGAATACAATGCAACAACATAATAACGCAAATAAAAAGCTTGTTTTAAAGCTTGTTTCTTTTCTCTGTCTATAAATGTTTTTTTCTAGTTCTCAAGGCTATAAGGACTTTGGTACAGTATAATGCAACAAAACGAGAACTAGCTTACCTCAGGGGGTTGAAGTGACGAGGCTCCGAGCGGTCCCGGGGCGGCCGTGGAAGCAACGCTCGGCCAGCGCTGGAGTCCCGCTGGGCGGGGGCCGACAGATGGTGCGAGCGTCCAGGCCGGGTGGCGGTGGTGGCGGTGGTAGAGGAGGAGGAGGAAGGGGTGGAAGAGGATGCTCCTGGGGCACATGCAGGCTCCAGGGGGCGTCTGTCAGGAGGCTTGTAGGGCGCTATGCCCTCGTTGCGCCAGTGCGGGCCTGGGCTAGAAGAGCGCGAGGAGTGGGCGCTGGAGGACTTGCTATGGCCACCCTGGCCACTGGCCTTAGCCTGGTGGTAGCGGTGCGCTGTTAGAAGAACAAGGTTAACATGGTAAATATAAATGAATAAGCAACAATATATTATAGCCACAAGATATTACATGGCATTTCAAATATAATAAGACAACCCTTCTCTGCAGGCAGGTTTCCTTTATCACTCTGTCTATCTTGTCTTTTCTCAGTGACAAAGATGCCAAACCATCTTTCTCTGTGTCGCTGACAGTGAAATCTATTCTCATCCATCTATACTTATTTCTTTTTCTCACATTCACAACGCTAGTTTTACTTTCAAGTTCCTGTTTACTCTGAAACACCTGCAGCATCAAAGTAATCACCCGTCTTCTAGAGAAATCCACAAATAAAGCACAGCTGAGCGCCATATCAATATCGCTGAACTCATGCATTCTGACAGCGGAGAAGCTCATCTGACATTGTTGTTGCATGTCCGAAATAGGATTTAAAAAAATCTGATTTTCATAATCGTACATTTATGGAATGTTGATAGACAGTTAGACACAAAAGTCTTGTTCAGATGACTGTTAGAATGACTGTTACAATTGTCAGCTGCCCAGAGCCCACTGTGGCCCCTGGCATTTCTAGTTACGCAGCAGTGTGAAGCCAAGCCAAGGACTTAAAACCAGAGGCTTTAAAGCTTTTACTCCACTAATAGCACCACTGTGTTGGTTATGAAAATGACACTTAACATTAAGACCGATAAGACTTCATGGCAGGTGTCTAATCCTGTCACATGCAGACCGAGGCCTATGTAAACAGCTGTACACAGGCCATATCAATACAGAAATGATTACAGACCTTTTGCATGCAATCTTTAATTTGTATTACTTCATGTACACAAGTTATTTTATACAGTACATTTTGCAGTCATGTATGCAGTATGGAGAATGAGCTCACCAAAAGCATTGCAGCGACAGGGGTCATGCTTGTCCAGGTAGTGTTCTAAGGTGTCCCAGCCTCCGCCCACGCGCACCATCACATGTGTACGAAGAACCTGAAGGACGGGAGGGAGAGAGAACCATATGGCTGTAGCACATAAAGCAGGTTCACACACACTCACACACACACACACGTGTACACAGTGGGCGGAAAACAGAATATATGTACTTATTTTCTAAAGATTACAACCTTCGAGAAGTGGGCACCACATATCATAAGAATGTGAATAAAAGCATTAAGATTCCTTTGTACATCGTTTATATATCGTTTGTACATCGTTTATATATTGTTTGTACATCGTTTGTGCATCGTTTGTACATTACATTTATTTGCAATGGTGTGACATCCTCAGACTCTTATAAATATCTATTATATTATATTATAACTATTTTACCGTATCACATTCATATCACAACACTTGTTATATGGGGTGCCAACTTCAGAGGTCAGTTTACAAGACATTAGGTAATTTTAGGTAATGGCATATTTGCAATATTTTAGTGGTTTAATTTAGTGTGTATTTATTATTTTATGTATTATCAATATATTACATTGTCCCAATACCCCACACTCATTGTTCATTGTTTATGTTTGAAATATCATGTACTACATAAATTATAACCTATATGGGAAAGGGTAGAGAATCGTGCGTAAGAGAGTAATACTGTAGGGAGAGACTGTGTCTCGTTCAGACCATATTTTCATCAACTGAAGGACTTGTAGCAAATTAATAATGGTGATTTTGTTTGCTTTACTCGACCTAGAGGGTTGTATGTATGTATGCTTAACTACGGCCCTTTATGTTTAAAACTTTGTTCTGTGTTGTTTTATGCTGCTTCCTGGCCAGGTTTCTCGCAGAAGAGATTTGAATGTCAACGGAATAGTGACAGCAGTTGGAGCATGTGTGAGCGGGGCATGCTGCGCTTCAAATCAAAACCAAAACATTTTCTGTAACCACATGGTTACTCCAAACAAATCAAGGAATTCCCCCTTAGCTCTACGAGCTTCTCATTGCTGCTGTAACACACTGTGCCACACAAGCAGATGGAGTCAATGGATATGCAGATCAAACATGCGGAGCAGTGAGCCCTGCATGTTACGTAACAGTCCTGTTAGCTGCACCCCCGCCTGTGTCTCCCCCACACACACACCCCTCTTTGTCCCACGTCGACCCCCAGCTACTGCCATTACGCACGCCGCGTTCATCACCATGCCAACACGCAGTTAAAAAGAGAGGGGCAGAATAATAGTAGTAGCATTGAAAGGCACTCTTCCATTGACTCACTCTCCATCCTCCCTCCTCTCACTTGGCCTCCCTGTGTCTTTGGGGGGAGGTGAACCAGCACCATGACAAGTCACCCTCTCCCGCACTCTGTGGTTCCAGCTACCAAGGGGCAGAGGCTCGGCCAGCAACATCAGAGGGAATTGCGGGCCAGCCACCTCCTCCACAGTTAGCTACTGCATGTTGTGTCCCACACACACACACACACACACACACACCAGAGCTGCTTGTCAAGTGCCCTCTCTCCGTCCTCAGCTGACGCGGTGCATTTAGCCTGATGTGAGTACAGTCTACCGTCTGTCAGCAGGGCAGCCAGCCACATGTTACGTACTCAGGCTGGGCCTGCCAATGCCAGTCTGTGAGGGTGTATGGAGTGTTTATGGTATATGTACACGACATGTCATGCTCATCCTCAACAAGACACTGAAGATCACAGGGACTCTACAGCCCATATGCTACAGCATAGACACTCTCTGGTATGCCTCCTCGTCTTTATCAAGGCTGCCTGCTGACTTCAAAGGTAGAGGCAGCTATTGTAAGCTAATTGTGAACTAATACACTTTTTTTTGTCAAATTCACCAAATATCTCCTCACAAAAAGGTATCTAATATTTCCACACAAACCTGGCATTGTAAATAGGAACACAAACAAAGTGGCAGATCGGCCATCACAACAATGCCCTTAGCAATGCATTTCAATGTGTGTGGCGGAGCTTGGGGGAGTTTGTTTTGACTTGAGCTCAAAGTTAGCAAGCTTCCTCCAGAATGACTAACCCTGCCTTAATAGTATGAATACTGAAATACTGCAGAAATGTGAATATAACTTCCACTTGTATGGCATTATGCTAATAACAGACTAGCTGCTAATGATACAGTATAAGCCGAACTGCGGGGAGTGATGATAAGGCTGATTAGCTTCACACAAGCCTCTGCTGTTCGTGTCCCTGCATATTTCACACTAAAGGGGCATCCCTGCCTTTAACTGTAAGGAATCAATGTCAGTTACTATGGAAACAGTGAACAGAGGTTGTGTGTAATCTGAACTAGGACAGGCTGAATCACATTGACTCTAAATCTTAATTTCCAAGACCATAGTTCATGCCATGCACCCTGCTTTACAACATGGCTGTGAAGAGGAGCAGCCCCCTCATGCCCTCCCCTCTGGACAATATTGTCCTATTTGCTTTTCTTCCACGCGTCCCCCCCCCCCATTCGTCTCCCTTCCTCCCTCATATGCCCCCCCTCACTGCTTGAGCTTCTTCGGTGCTTTGGCAGCTGAACAGGCTTTGCTGACTTTGATGGCGGTTGCTAGCTTCCTCCTTCCAGATAAATAAGAGAACTGTGTTAGATGCTGTAACGGCTGTCGGAGTTTACGGATAATCATGTAATTAATTGTTAGTTTCTGACCAGCCAAATGTTCAGTGGTGTGTGCAGAAAGACATACAAAAAGACAACGTTCAAAGTACAATGGCAACTTGCATAGCTCACTCACATTATACTCTTGGTCAATGTTAATAAAGTGAACATGTAACAGCCTAGATAATCAATATAACAGCTGGTTTCTTATGATTACGGGGTTATGGTTTGCAGACTGAGAATAATGTTTCTACACAAATCATATATGGTAAATGGTAAATGTATATAATGTGATATATCACTTTGTCTGGACAGAGCGGCCGGTGCCTCCCCGAATGAGAGAATATTGACTATACTGACAGTCAGCCAAACCTATCTTGTGAACGGAGACCATTTGGAATGACATCTCAGTGAGTCCATTCATTCAATTGTGCTGAATGAGATGTAAGCATAGCAGGATCAGTGCAGCCCGGGCCATGGGGACCACAGAGCCGTCCAGCGGCGGTGAAACCAAGACGAAGAGTCTGGCGGTGCCGACAACAAGCTGCTGCAGCAAAGATAAGGGTCCGGTCAGGAAATGAACCAAAGCTCTATTTGTGGCTGGGACGGGGCAGGGAACCACAAGCTAAAGTACTGTGTTGGGAGTAGGCCAGATGAACAGAGATTGAGAACACTAAGAAGAGGGAGAGTGAGATCACAATGTTGTAAATACTGCAGAGTTGGTTTCAGCTATAGACCAGCTGAATGATTTGTCTGTTGATTATTGACCTGGTTTAACATCACTTAATAATGCATTGTAATGCCATGCATCCACTGCATGTAACTCCAATGGCTACTACATACAGCACAACATGGGCAGTTGGCCAGGTTTACATTTGTTGGTCATTTTGCAAACTGTAATTACATTTTAAAGACATTTTCAAATGTTGGCAATGTTGTAATTTATCACATGGCTTACATGTCATACTGTAAATGTTAAAAGCATATACACTGGACGATTCTACGTTAAGGTATATAGTAAGATGTTGCCGATCATACCCTGATGAAGATGAGAGAACTGGAATCTCCAACTTTGTATTTCCCCTCCGACACCTTGGTCATGGGAAACTGAGCTGGACACGAACACCTGCCCAGAATCTCCCGTACCTGCAGAGAACAAAGGAGACCATTTAGGCACCTACACATACTCATATGACCACATCCGTCCATCTATGATTAGTCATGCATCTGTAGTTGTGAGCAAACAAAGACACTATGAGGGATAATGACTGCCAAGACACACACAGCATTGGCTGTGAGAGTAGTGTGTGTGTGTTTGTGTGTGTGTGTGTGTGTGTGTGTCAGCTTCCTGTGGAATTCTTTCTACAACATGTAGGACGTTATAGAGTGCCACATCTTCCTCTTTCCCACATGTAAGGTTTTACCTCATCTCTTCAGAACTGTTATGAGCTACAGAGTTATCATTAAAATATATCCATATAGCCTAAGTCCAAATGCATATGTGGACATATTAATGAGAGCTTGTGTGTGTGTGTCTCTCTCTCTCTCTCTCTCTCTCTCTCTCTCTCTCTCTCTCTCTCTCTCAAGACAAAAATGCAGAGCAAGAGAGAAAGTCCTTTTACACGACACTGTTTCTGTTGGTAGCACACTGAAGGTGAGTCAGCGATTTTATGATAATACACTTTTTGTAAAATTCAAAATATACTCAGTCCGCACAAAATAAAAATAACCCAGTGTTCCTACAAAGCCCTGGCTCTGTAAACAAGAGCGCAGACAAAGTGGTGCAGACCGCACCACAGAACACTATCCCTTCCTTGGCAATTCCTGGCAAATTTTCCAGACAGAGCTTCTGAAGGAGCCCCATGTGGAACTGAAGGGAGAGGTGTTTTTTTATTATTTTTTATCTACAGGTCAAATATCAACAACCTTCCTTCAGCATCGCTGACTCCACCTTTAAAAAGCAGGGGGACAGAGTGTAAACCCCAGCTGGCAGTGACGTCAGGCGTCCTGTGGTACCACATGGGCTTTGAGCTGACGCATTCGGAGGCGCTGCCCTGGCTGTGGTTGTCGGGGTGGGTATTAAGCACTGCAGTCACCGGAGAGACAGAGGAACAGGGTGGGGCCAAAGCCGCTGGTGTTGCCTGCGTACGCTCCGGGCTCGCGTGCTATTGGTTAACTTTGGTGTTTTTCTTGGCGTGTCTCGCAGACAAGGGCGTGTGCACACTTGTCGACTGCGAGTGTGTGTGTGTGTGTGTGTGTGTGTGTATGTGTGTGTATGTGCGTGTGTGTGTGTGTGTGTGTGTGGAGACAGGAGAATGCCAAGCAAGACAGAATAGGGAGAGATTACCTGCATAAATATAAGATGTGCTGCACTTTAAAACATAGCCTACAGCCAGAAAGCCAATCACAAAGACGAGGAAGATATTTCACTAGCTGCAAAATAAATTCCGATACGTTTATGAGTTAGCGCTGAATAGAACTTGTGCACAGATTATTGCCCTGCGGTGTGTGCATGTGTGCGTGTGTGTCTTTGTGGGTGGGCGCTCGGGGGAGCCCCTAGAAGATTATGGCACATTCAGAAGATTAAGGTGGGACCCTGTTATTTTAGTGAATATCCCCCTTCTGCATGGCTAATTAAAGAGGAGGGAGGGATCAGAACTAAGCCTTCTGTATCTCACCTGCCATCCTTGTGTTGCTCAGGCCTCTCTGAGTTGCCTCCCCTGCCCCCACACAAGGGAATGTACGCTAACATGCCGACACACCTACTGTACATTCATCTGTATTTGTTTCACTGACATTTACCCCCTTTTGCTCCCGTCTCTTGATCTCCCCTTCACCCTGCCCCTCCTTCTCACATCTAGTTACGGGGCGGTCCCAGCCAGTGAGTTCATGGAAAAAGATCACCGTGGCAACAGATACACACACAGCTGCTGTTCCCGTTCCGTTTTAACTGTACTCTTTGCTTAATTTTTTGTAATTCTTTCTTTAGCCTGTCAGTAGTGGACTTACGTGCTCCGTAGCATCGCCCACCTTCAGCTGAGATCAGGTCTTTCTTCAGAAGCAGTAGAACAGTGTGCCTCATGAAACACTGACATGCAACATAATATTCCCACATTAGCTTGGGCATAATAGAAAATAGATCCTGACCACTGTTTATGTATTTGTTATTAGTACTAGTAATTAATAACATATAAGTACTAGTACTAATAAGTACTAAGTAACTTTGGATAAATGTGTGCTAAATGTTACGTTGCATTTAATATTTGCTATTCTGCTTTCATATGACCATTTCCATACACGTTTTCTCATTTGACAGACGCTTTTATTAGAACATGATGCAAGCGCTTCGAGTTGCATTCCAAGAACCCACAAATACGCCACATTCCCAAGTAGCAGAAGAAGATGAGAGCATTACGTAATATAATGAAAGAGCTAAAATAGGATTGTTTTCTCTTCCCACCACCTCACCTTCCTCTTCTTAGCGCTACAGTATGAGGCAGAGTAATTGAAGTTGATAACGGTTACGTCGGCACCAGAGATTTAGCTGAATTGGTTGATAAATAATGTTACACGTACGTGTCTGTGACACTATAAAGCTTCGTAAGCACACATAACATGAAATGTGGGACAGCTCTTCAGATCGCTGAACCAACCATGACATGACGGAGAGAAAAACACCTCTGCAATAGCAAGACACAGCTAGTGCGAGACAACCCAGTGCTGCAACTGTGCAAGAGGGAGGAGAAAGGCAAGGCCACATGGGCGGAAGTGGAACGCTGTGAAAACTGAAGGATGAATTATAGACGCATGACGCTTCCCCCAGAGTCACAGATGTTTTGAAATAGACCGAGAGATACACACAGAAACTACAGTCACTGCAAGTGAACAAAGCACAACATGCCCCTATGTAGACTGCAACTAAGATCAGATGTTTGTAACAACACTGGCTTTGGTTATAAAATATGAATGCAATATTGTGACATTTCCCATAACAAGAAGGGTTGGGTCGACCTCCAAGCAGGTTTTATGGGAAAACCTACAGTATACATACTTCTGCTATAGCTAGTCAACGTGCTAGCAGACAATCATAATCGCTTTATCCACTTCCTTTCTGACCTGCAAACATTTGGCGGACTGCCCATTGAAGAGATTAGGCCAAGAGCGTGGCCTTAACCCAGTGGATGCACACATGAAATGGGACTGGGGCTGTTAATGTATTACAACTAGCAGACACTTTCATCCAGAGTGACTTACAGTAGAGTGACCTACAATCATCATGGATTAGGGGTTCGAACTCTTACCTTACAGCTTTTACAGCCTTACATCTTACAGCAAGGTTGATTGGGCACATTGGGGGTTGACCCCGCAACCTTCTAAATAGAGGTTGACCACCCAAACGGCTAACCTATGCTTCCCCCTAGCAAAAGCAAAAATAACTGAGGGGTAAAACATCATGTTCTGTACCTCACGGGCTCTTAGGAATCATGTGATGTCATGTGATTGCTGTAGGAGGTCCATTCTTCAAAAACATCTGCTTGCCGTTCTATCCTGCTCAGGTTAAGAGAGGATAATGGGGAGGATAATAACTATTGCCAAACCACAACAATAAAAGCTGAACAATAAAACATCTCATTCCACTGGAATGCATAGGCTTTCTGTAATTACAGGAATCCTAACATAACTCGGGTCCAACGTTCAACCCGAAGTTCATCTGAGGGTCTGTAACCTTGGCTTGAATCCTCTCAAGACAAAACAACCTTAGCATCAGATTAGCACATAAATTCCAGCTACGTGCAAAAGTAGGTCACAGGGGGTTTCTGCCCAGCAGAGATCAATATTTTTGGTATTTATTACGAACCTTTGAATATCTATGTAACTTTAACCTGAGTCTTACCAAAATGCTGACTCAAAAGCAAGCAGAAGAGGGAATGTGTAACCTTGGAAAATAAGATCTTATTTTGAGAGTAGTGCTTATTAGTGCGTATTGTGTAACGTATTGTATTATACAGTACATGTACTGTTTTGTACTGTATCCAATCTGTAATTGAACCAGCTAATAGTCACAATACATGTACATATGTTGTTATGACTGCCTTTAAAGGCTGGACTGACATGCTAGACCAGTGAACTGAACAACTGTTGAAAATGGAGAGCTGAGCTTCACACTGGTAGAAAATTCCTCAGGTTGAGGTGGCAAATGTGGATGGGAGCCAATAAACTAAGTTTGGGTGAATGGGTGTAAATAATGACTCTACTTTGGCATTGCAATAAAATAAAGAATGCACAAATTGTTTCAATATCCCATAGCCTTGGATAGATCTACCTTTACAAAAGCAATGTCCCACAGCTTGTATAAGATACTGTACAGGCGTGTGGTATTTTACAACAGCTAAATAGGTTTTCTTACTCCCTCAAGGTCTGCTTCCTTCTACAGTTCCCAGGAAATCATTCCCCGAACATCGATGCCTATCCTCTGGCCAGTGGCCACATGACAAATAGTCTGTAGATGGATTCATGCATGTGATACTACAATCACACATCTTGAGAGACTACAATGCTTTAAAAGATATTAGTAATGCATATTATTAATGCATGTTTACATCCTTCAGGAAATATAATTTATTGTAAAGAAATTACAACTGCTGTCCAATTTCTACATTTCTAGACAGTTGTGGTTGCACACGACTCAATCTTCAGTTCTAGGAGTTCTTTACGACTGCTGTCATTAGGCCAAGGTTACACAGGTTACTGTCCCGCTGGGGACCATATATTGTTACCCTCTCTACACCTGGGACCAGTCTGGAGCAGGGCAGGTGCTGTAAAAAACGACCACTCACAGCACTGCACTTAACAGCCACATGAAAGGCAAGTGTATGCAGTCAGCACTGCCCAATCTTACTGCTGCTGGAAGGCAGAGCTCTGTTCTGTGGGGAACCTCCTGAGCTAAAAACAACAACCGACATTAAAATCCTTCCAACAGTCTCCATTGAATTGTCCTCGGCCCTGTAGCATAAACACCTCCAAGGGCTGCACAGCGGGCAAAAGAAACAAAAGCACTCCATGCTGACCTCAGCAAAGTCTTTGACCCGATGCAAGGCAAAGCCATCATGACCTACTTTCTTCTTTCACTCTCAACCACGTTGAGTGTAAAGCCTCTTATTGTGTAGTTCAGCAGAGTGTGCAGTGAAGGCACTCTGGGCATACTATCTGCTGTCATTCTCTCCACCGTCCTGCGTACATGAATCAGAGCATCGGGGTAATGGAGCAGTGTGCATGTCCATGTCGCCATGTTGTACGACGTATTGCTCCTTTCCTCTCCCCAATGAAAAGCATGGTTCTATCTGTGTGTGAGAAAAATCCTGGAAGTCTTCTCTGGCCTCTCATCCCGCCAACATCACCTATCAGCTTTAGCAGTCTCAATCAGGAAATGGGGGGATGGGGAATATGAAAAATGATATGGTTGAAGGTTGTTGCCTGGGGGAAAGAGACCAGGTATGGCTGAATGTGCATGAGTGAATACAAAGAAAAAATGATATAATGGCAGCTTATAGTGGCACCATTTCAGAACATAAAAAGCCTATGGTCTATAGTTATTGACTTGGGGTTTTATCCAGCCTGACATCTAGACATCCATGTAATAAGTATAGGAACAATGGGCAATAAGGGAATCATTTTATGCACAGTGTTTGACTGGGGAAATGTTTTGATCAATGCAATAAATCCTAGAGAGATAATTGCTCTTGCATGTAGAGAGCAGAGTCTGTAAGCTCTAGTGAACATGCAAAAAGGTTATTTGTTTAGACTGCTTGCCGTGTTCCATTCCCTTTGGCATCTTGAAAAATACAATAAAAATATGGGGTCGGCCTGATTCTCTGGACTGGATGCTGTGTGAGGTTATGCAGTATATATATAGGCATACATTCAGATACTGTATGGGTACAAGCTGCGTTCTATGGGGTTTAACGCTTAGTTGACTTTATGCAATAATGTCAAAGGACCGCATTGTTACATCTAATGCATACCAGAGATGTGCTTATCATTTATTTGTAAATAGGCATGGAAAAAAGCATTTAACTTTTTAATCGTCTTACAATATCTTAGTCTGGAAGGGGAGGAAAGTTAAAACAACCCACAATACTCAAAGATGAAGTGGCAGCCCCTGTGGCCTTGTAGGGCAGTTCCCTAGAATACTCTCCAGCGCCAGGCAAATGAAAAACCTATCAATGAGTCTATCATCGCCAGTGTTGGGCAGTAACTACAGTAGTTAGTGTAATATTATTACTTTTTTAAGTAACTAGTAGTGTAAGAAATCACCTTTTCCCAAAACAGTATTAGTATGATTACTTTTATTATTATTATTATTATTATTATTATTATTATTAATAAGTAATGCTGCATTACAAGAATGAAATTTCACCCACTAGATTTCATTCTTAAAAAGATGGGCCTTTATTATTTTGCTGGTCCTAGCAAACTAAGGGTAGGCTAATTGAACCGACCTGTCCAATCATCTGGTGTGAGAGGCTGCAATGTTTTCACTTTGGCTGATTTCTGACTGCTACGGTTCATTATTGTTCCAATAAAGAGGATTCAATTATAAAATGAGCTGGCTACACAGGATGTAATTTTTCGGAAGGGGTGAAGCAGGCTAGTGATTGTGAAAGTAATATAGTAATGTAACGAGTAACGTAACTAAATACTTTTATTACCCAGTAATAAGTAAAGTAATAGTATTACTTTTTGAAGGAGTAATAAGTAAATAGTAACTGAGTAACTTGCCAATCACTGATCATCACATACAGTATATAGGCATTAGACATAGAGGCTAGGCACTAACTTAGGCAGTCAAGAAGACAGCTTTTTACATTGCTTACTTCCTCAACGTAAAGTGGAAACCTACTGTGTGTGTTCAGCCGTCTTAGCTGTGAGATGAGTAAGAAGTCATTAGCCTTGCCACCGGAGATGCAAGGGTGGGGTATTTACATAAGAGTTAATGGCAACCCGGACAACAAATGTTTTAAACCAACCACTATACTGGATAGACCACTTTCCTGTCACCTCTGTGGGGATCCAACACACCTTATACACTTCAGCAATAAAAGATTAAACGTGACTGAATCATCATGGATTTCCCATTAACACCATTAACCTAATACAGTAACTACCATTTCACAGGTGGATCATGTCAGTGATTATTATTATTGTGGAGGACTTAGGCCTAGAAATGTGAGGTGGTTTCTCAGCTAAGGGTTCCTGTGTGGGACATTTAGGTAATAGGTAAATTAACACAGAATACATCTGCTGTTGTAAATGAAATGTCAAACTATAGATAGCCTAGTAGTCATCACATAATATAAAGATTTATAATAAAAGATGAAATTGCATTTCATCAATGTGGGTGTTTGTTTGTCTACAGAAAACATATTGTAGCAGGTTGGCATTGTATGCTGCCTTTTATATATCACATGCTGGAGGCAGAAATAGAGAGAACCCAATAACTGTTGCCCTGTATACTGTATCAAAGTGCATCAAACAAGTATATTGTGATACATGAAGAACAAAACAACACCACAAATATCAATAGTGTTAAAAAACAGAGGCACTACAGCTGGAAGTTCTGGAGATGAGATTGGAAAGGCTCTGGCCTCTATCTACCCCTCGGACCACAACAGTACCAATAGTGTTAAAAAACAGGCCCAAATCAAATGACATCTCTTGGTAACAATTATGTGCCTCAGTCTCGTGCTGTGCTAATGTTTGAGGCTGCTGCCCAACCAACTGGCTGCCGAACGCCAGACACTACACTGCCTGGTGTCACTCTGTGGACCAGTGAAAGCATAACACTTTAAACAGTTTTTTTCCCTTACCTTACTCACACATTAACACTGGCAATGAGGTTTCAACACAATTATTACAAGACACTAATCTGATGTAGCGCTACTGAATTAGATACAGTGTTGGGCAATAACTAGTTACTGTAACGTTATTACTTTTTTCAGTAACTAGTAGTGTAACTAATGACTATTTCCAAAACAGTAATAATATTACAATTACTAATACAAGTAACTAATAGTTCCTGCGTTACAAGAACAAGATTTCTGGTCCTAGCAAACTAGTTGTAGCCTAATTGAACCAAGCTGTCCAATCATCTGGTTTGAGAGGCTGTGATATTTTTACTTTGGCTGATTGTTGACTTCCTGTTCCTATAAAGAGGATCCAATTCTAAAATGAGTTGGATAGACAGGTTGTCATTTTTCAGAAGGGGCGAGGAGGGGTAGTGATTGTGAAAGTAATATAGTAATGTGAATAGTAATGTAACTAATTAAATGTAATACCCAGTAATAAGTAAAGTAATAGTATTACTTTTTGAATCAGTAATAAGGAACTAGTAACTTATTACAATTCCTGAGTAACTTACCCAACATTGATTAGGTATAATACAGTTTGGTAGTGTGTTGCAGAAAAGAGCTGGGCCCAATGGTTTGTGAGGTTCTAAAGGTCAAATCCACAAGGAAAAACAACACAATATGAATGAAACAAACTAGAAATAGAAGTTGAAATTGGTGGTTTTCCAATCAACACACCAAAATAAACAGGTGGCATCAATGAAAATATGTCAGGGACAAGGCTAAAGAAACAAATATTAAATAATGTAGCTAGAAACTCCAGTGAGCTGAAGTCATTAATACCACCGTATTAACACAGTATAACCTACCCATGTGATACTGAAGCCTGTTCTCTATTGTTTTAATACTTCCCTGCTTTCATACGCATGAGGCTGGCTTGACAACGGAGGTGCTGGCTGAGTGTGTGTGTGTGTGTAAGACAAGCAGGTTATTCAGGTAGGCCTAGACAGACAGGTTGTAAAAAAAAAGGTGCCCAGAACACACTGTGGGCCAAAGCTTGTCAAGTGTCTATGTGCAGTGCACATGAGTGCGTGCATGTCTGCTGGTATGTTCCTTCCTGCAGATCATTTGTTAAGTTTCCATTAATTCATCTCCTGTGCTTAAAAGTTGACGAACCTGGTTGCCATGACAGCCAGAACCAATGAGAGTACGGACACGGGTGGTCTGTCCCACGGGTTCTGTCCTCGAATGACCCCATGAGTGACCGTCATCGCCATGGATGGCATCGTCAGCAGAGCATGACAGTCACAACAAGCATATGAGGGCTCCTTCAAACAGGCTGGACACACTGTGTGTAGTACACTTCCCCTCTGCGTGACAGCACTCCCGTTTCTGTTCCCAGAGGTCACACAATAATCGCCCACCGCTGCTGCCTGAGCAACATGAGTGTGACTGTCTCCTCTCCTCTCTCCGCTGTGCCTCACATCTCCTGTGTGAAAGGCAGCCATTGTCCCTGTTCCCCTCATCTGCTAACATATGAACTCCGCTCCACTCACAACCCCAGCACGCGACCTGCAGCCCTGCTTCTGCCAATTAGCTCCACTGCTATTATTTTAGTCTTTCAAGCTGTGACTTGGGGGGGAAGTTCAACTAAAAGAGTATATTGCTCTGAATAATATGCGTTATAGATATCTTTCACAACTAGCTGGTGATATAAAATAAGTTCCGGGTGTATTAGGCTATATGAGCATCTTTTCACAAGTGGATGCATTAGATGACAAATGAGCTTGGGGACTCCCTGTGACCTTACTCTCTCAATTAGGTCATTTGGTGGACGCTTGTACCCAAACTAAGCGACTTACATTAAGTACAATCACAACAGTTACCTGGAGCAGACAGAGGTTTGGCATCCTGCTCAAAGATGCTTATGGGTAGGCCAACTCCAGGGCTCAAACCCATAACATCAAAGTAAAACACTATCCTATATGGGTTTGAGCATGCTCTCTGACATGATATCTTATAGACATTTCATGGGACAGAGTATACTCTCTCCCATGACTGAGGGAATGCAAGGAACATTGACCCTATATGAAAACACATACGTGCAGCGCAGCTGAGAAAATGTAACACACTGAACTGACCCTATACAACAGTAGAATGAAGAAAAACATACATGTGTAGGGCACCTGACATATTCATATTTACATGAGGTTTTCAGAAAGGGTGCATCACTTTTGACACAACTGTGGGAGCCAAGCCATAGCTCATTTGCTCACTGAAATATATACTAAATGTGTAATAGGCTTTATGGATAGTTGAACATGGCTTAAATTACATTAAATTAAAATTCATTAGAAAGGGATGGTGAATTATGTTATCATATGCTTCATCAAATTATAATAACAGAGGCGTTTTCATTCTGCTTATCTCAATACTTACCAGTTCATCTAAATTTCTCATATCACATAACACTCTTTTCTGTTGCCAAATGAAAGGGATTGGATCTGGTTCTTCTTCCACACTTTCTCGTATCTCCTTTTGACTAAAACACCTGCTTGGTGGGCTCTGATCTCCTGCCCCAGCCGTATCCCTCAGGTTCTCCTGGTCCCTAATCTCTTCTTCAATTTCCTCCTCCAGTTGGATCAACATGGGGGCCAACATACCAAACTTGGCCCCACGACGCGCAACCTCCAGCAGGCAGAGAACAAGGTTCTTCTCGTTGCATCGTTCAACCAAGTCGTTGGTCTCAAACATCAAAACGTCCTTGATCCAAAGTTCCTGTCTACACCAGGCAATGAAATTGGACACATTGTCCCGTGCCAAAAACGACCCGGCAACGACGTTGCGCGACAGAAAGACTACATCTTTGCATGGCATCTTCATGGACTGTGCAGCCTCCGGGTGTTTCATCTGGAATTCCAGAGCGGCGCGGTTCACATTGTTCGCATGCCGACAGAGTGCACAGCCTGTCTCCAAGCCATCTATGAAGGTGTCCGCGGTAATATCTAGCTCATAAAGCGTGTTCAGCCACTCAGCCAGGTCCTCCTTCATTGCGTATAGGTATTCTTCACTGGATTTAAAGGGCCGAATGCTCTTGGAAGCGGCCGACTGAATGTTGCTCTGATCAGCCATATTGCCCGTATAGCCTATCTACTCAACTCCTAGTTGTATCATTGCACAACTGCCCTCCTAACCCTAAAACACAAAATACGCCGAAATAACCGTGTTGACGCACCCATGTCAGGTTGCATGCGCGGAATCCCAGTCGAGGTCCTTGCGTGGATATGCTTTGTATGGTCACAATAGCATTTCTGGATGTGAGGCAACCGTTGCGTGTAGATGCGTTTTCCGGAGGTCTTGAAACCCAATTGTTTAATAAACGCATCGCCGGCTTTCAGTGTCCTGAAATGTGTATGAGCCAGCCCACTGGAAGGCTACACACCCATGCGTAGGCTTCTACCATCGGATTGACAGCGGATACTCACAAAAATCCACGCGAGTGACGCGACCATACCCGGCTTTCGTTGATAAGGATAATTCATACACTTCTATGAAATGACGGCCACTGACCAGTGGCATGCTTCCCACTTCATCCATAGAAATAGATCATCCCATTGCGCCGCCTCTCGCTGAATATATTGACCTGTAGCTTAGGCCAGCAAACCAACTCGGCACATCCCATTGAGGGATAAACGCCCCGTAGAAGAGGAAAAAACTTAACCCATTCGCTGACAGCCCCAATCGGCTAGCGCGCTAGCCAGTGTAGCTGGCATAACAAAATCTCAAATTGTGAACGCTAATTATAATTAAACTATTAAAGTGGAAGTTAGTTTACATTTAGGCTATGCCTGTAACATATTGCAACTTCTCTACATTCTGAACATGTTGGCCCAATATGACCCAAACATGATCAATTTGAATAGACCCATTGCTTAAGTAAATATGCAGTTATTTTTTTTGTTTTAAACGACACGCACGACAGGAACACCAGAGCAGAAAATTAGAGAGGGTGAGACAAGTTGGTGGGCTTGAGGAGATCATGTTGTAGGCATGGATGAATCAGCTTTTCTGTTGTCTATGCCAGTGAGAGCAAATTATGATAGTTTGCCAGTTTTGAGTGACTGTACCCCAAAACTATACATTTAGGGAAAAAAATAATGGGGAAATAAGTAGAAATTGGAGACTATTAAAATATGGATTTTGAAAGGGCATTGTACTTTTGCTTTCACGGCCATCAGGGTTTCATTTTCAATGTTGTGGAAAAAAAATACCATGGCTTGTCCTAAACAACTAAATGCACAGCAAACCAATTACTTCTCTACATTGAGGGGGCATAGTACCTTTCACTGCACATTTTGAGATGCCAAGTTGCCTGGAAGGCACAAATTGTAATAGCAGGCTACTGGCAATTTTACGTTGTGTGCTACACAAATTAATGCAATAACTAAGGTATGAGCAATTACATACGTTTATATTAAAGTATACACTGCATATGTATTAAATTGTAATTCTAACAATACTGGGTTGGGATTGCCACACACACTATATAAATATTGCTAAACAGCGCCACCCAAAGACTCTTATTAGACAGGGACTGTTAATATCAGGCATTCTAGAAAGGGCAGCTGGATAAGTGATCTTAAGAATCTGTACATCTTTACTGTCAAATCAATACATATTTATTTGCCAAACTTGTTATTACACAATTGTTAGTCGTCTTGAGCCAGGAGAGGCGCTTACAATAAAAATGGATAAAGAAAATGTACAATACACTGTCAAAACTAGCTTGTATGTTTTATAAAAGCAAAGACAACACATGCACAAGATAAGAGATAACCAAGAATAAACAAACTAAAAAAAATATATCTAGAAACAGTTAACTTGTATAAGCTGAAGAAAACTGCAACATGGTATTCAAAAGCAGTTCTGTAACCATTGATAATGGAATCATAAATTAAAAATCTTGATCTTAAAAATCCTGCACCGACTGAAAGGTCAAGAAGTTTCTCTAGTAGGGTCGGTCTCTGCGCTCCTGGCGTTGGTCTCTATAAAAAAAAGGAAAAAAAAAAAAAAAAAAAGGAATTCCACAAAAACGGTAGATATTTAACCAGTTTACAGGCTAAATTACACCTCCAGTCACACTCAACATTTTAACATACCAAGTCAATCATTTTAGGAAATCATGATCATTCTACCTCATATCCATCTTGCCTGGTGGGCCCATTCCTCTTCCACCTCTGCCACCCATTGGTGGTCCTCCTCTGCCAGACCCTCTGAAGCCCCCCCTGTCCATGCCACCACGTCCCCTGAAGCCACCGCGGTCACCTCCCCAGCCCCCACGGAACCCCCCAGGGCCACCAGATCCACCAGGCCCACCACGGTCCATGCCCCTGCCTCCACGCATTCCCATTCCCCCTCTGCCACGCTCACCACCTGAAAGCAAGCAATGCAATTAGGTACATGTCAATATATAATTTTCATCATCACATTTTGTCAGTATCGTGCACCCGTAGTTCACTTCTCCCACGACGTATGGTTGTGGCGGTACTTTACAGACCAGGGCGGCCATTACACTAGCACCATGTTGCTCGTACCTGCAGGGGGAAATGGGGGACCACCTCCAATGCCATCTGGCTTGGGGGCTTTACACTGGTTACACTCCATCCTCCAGGCAAAGTTTTGGTTTCCACAACCCCTGAGAGCAGAAAGCACATATGAACAACAGTGTCAATCGGTGGCGTGAAACACAAAGACTGCGAACACCGAGCAACACATACGGGTTAGGGCACTCCCAGTCTCCAGCTCTTTGCTGCATGTTGCCCCCTGAGGGCCCGCCACGGCCCATACCACGGGGACCACCCCGGGGGACAAAACCTCCTCGGTCTCCTCCCCGGCCCATCATACCTGGGAACAATCAAGAATTAAAAGGTTAGACACACGGGTAACTAAAATATAGAAGACACCACGTGGGTCCTACTGGTGCCTTTAGACATGTAGATTCACCTCCACGACCCATGCCATCGCGCATGGGCATCCCACCTCTCATCCCTCCCATCATAGGCTTACGGCGCGCCATGGACACCTTCAGACGACGACTCTGGAACTCCTTGCCTATAGAAAAAGGACACAGATATGTTACTATGTGAACTGACTGAGGTTTAGGGAGTCAATGTGTGAAAAAACTGACTGAGTCAGTGTAACCCTACCATCAAAATGCTCCACAGCTGCTTTAGCACAGAAAGGCTCCTCGTAGGATAGAGTAGCATCCCCCTTGGGTTTGCCCGAATCCTTGTCTGTGTAAATGTTGATTGCAAGCTGGCCCAATCTGCGGTTCATCTGAAGAAATTGGGAGGGAGTATAGTCATTGCATATCCCCAAGTCGTCTATGGCGTGCATGTTTAAACATTTAGACAAAAGAGCAAGTCTTACCCTGATTGGCCCAACATGCTTGAAGAACTCTGCCATCTCATCCAGGGTGGCATTCTCGGTGAGGCCCGTGATGTAGATGGTGCTATTCTCTGAATCATCCTGCTCCTCAGGACGTCCTTGGAGGAGAAACCCACAAATGTCAGTTGCAGCCCACACACAAGTGATAGGTGTCAGGCGCTCGTTAGTCATCTTACCCATTTCACGCCCTTCATCGCTGGGTCCTGGATTCCATGAAGTGAGGGAAGGTGAGATGAAAAAAATAAGTTAGTGTGATACTTTAGGCTTCTGCAGTACTCATGAGGAGCTTTCTAAAATAATCCAGACACGCTCCCTACAGACGTTTTGTCATAATGGAAAGTTGACAACTGTACCTTATGGAGACCACATTGAAGTATCGATAGTGTGAAATTTAAAATACCTCAGACACTTTTGTAAATAATTGTGTGGTGCATGAAAAGCCTTAAAGACCAAATATAACTCCATAAAACCCAGAATTCAGGTCCATGATTTTAAAAGGGGGGGGAGGAAAAATGAATAAACACTTTTTGCCAGTAGATTTGCCATTAACCTGTCATTTTTTTGAGACCATATGCAATGATATTACAAAATACCCCAGAGGAAGAAAAAAAGGCATCCAAAAACTCCCTGCATTATTGTCAGATATATGTAAATAAACTGCATACCGCCATATAACATACTTCAATACTCATGGGTTTAATAGTTTATGGGTTCGTATGGACTATCCAGTGTAATTCTCGTTAACTTACCACCAGGCTTACTGAAGCCACCTCTCTCTCCAGCGCCGCTATGGGGGAATAAATGAAGATATGAAGGCGATATCCTTTTTACAGCCACTTCCTTGCCTTGAGCCAAGTGGCTTGATTGAGGGATAATGAACACAATTCTAACTAAGCTAGCTGCAATTAGAAACTCCCCAAAATGATAAGTATACAATCCAATTGAGGAATGAACTAACTAATATGGCATTACATTGCTGGCTGACTACAACAGTTTTCGTAGCAATACAATAAATAACGGAATAGAGTACTAACACGTTTTTCATAAATCCTAAACATGTCAATCCCCAAAACAGCTGTACAAATTCAAATATTTCAGATGCATCCATTCTATGCTCAATAATAGCACAAAAAAAAAAAAACTTTAGCTAGTGTTTTGATTAAATTACCTTTTAGCAAAATAAATATAGCTGAATAGGTACAATAGTTCCAAATATGAATTGCATCTGAAATTTTACAAAAATTAGGTGAACATATTCACCAGTGAATGGGGTAAAAAAAAAAATTCACACTTAATATAAAATAAAATTAATTTCACCATGTAACACATTTTAAAACAAACTGACAATAATTGCTTAATATATTTTCCCATCATGCTTTTAAAATAAAACCATTCCCAGTTCTTGAAATAAAGGCAGACCACGAATCTTTGTTTAAGCCCGCCTCCTGTTGCTTAAGTTGCCGGCTCTGTACTGAGTACAGGTACTTTTTACAGTATTGATGGTTTTAAATGGCTCTCACTGTTACCTGTACGGTATAAATGTGACAAAGCATGTTAAAAGTGCTCAAAAAGAATGTGATTAAAGCATTTATATACCAAGCCACAAAACAATCTTTTATCGACAATGCCCCTCCCCGAACATAGTAAATATTCATGTGCCATACACTAGAATTAATCCCCAAATGGAAGATGCTGCGTTTACACATTTAAGCGATTTAACAATGTATGTGTATTCCTTCATGCATGGAAAGATGTGTTATTGAGGGACTCAAATTGCAAGGCCAAAAGCTAGTGAGTAATGAGTGTTTCTCCCAGTACCACAACCTGGAAAAATATAAAAGCACTGTTTCCCAGAAACGGATGAACTGGTGTGACCAGAAAATGTAATGTATGGCAGTGTTTTAAAAAAATAAATAAAGAGGGGGTGGGGGTAAATTACACTATATTAGAGGCTGTGGTTGTAACTTGCCATTCCTATGACACCTAAAGTTTTTTCAAGAACAAGATACTACTAAAGTAAAGACTTATCTGTGATGTCATCAAAATTCACAAAGAGGTACTTTTAGAAATTTAGAACCAACTTTGAGACTGGGGACCAACATCTATTTGAGCATCCACCGAAATTTTAGATTTAAAGCAGTCACAATTGATCAGAACCACATTTCCCTTCACCAGAACCATGTTTTTCCATTACAAATAATGATAATTCTACAGAACTCATCCCAAAACACTGAAAGTTAAGGCTGTTGCCCTTTAATTGATGCTGCAAGAGATACCAAATGCAGATTTTTCCAGATATTAACCATTTTCCTTAAAATGGGTGTCTTGTCATCAGGGAAAAGCAATTACTTAGCAACCTGTAATAGCAAACTATTGTGCTCGCACCAGCATATTAAATATACACCTGCGTAAATTTAGTTTTGTTATCGTAAATAATCATGCCATTAATACCTTTCCATTTTCATGATCCATAAAGTATGTCGACCTGCATATGGTATTATTACTGGGGCTTTATCCTGCCACCGCAGCATTAAGATAGTTGACTTGAAATTTGTTGTGGTATTTTAAAACTGGGCAATTTATTGACAATAACACTGTGACAATGTCCTCAAAAACTCAAAACTGAAACAGAACCAACAATAATCCAAAGATATGTTTTAAATGCCAAATGGAACTCAAATTATTAAATGACCTTGCCCTTAAGCAAGAATGAAAAATTGCTTTAAAACACCTGGAATTCATTATTCACGCACTAGAACGAGTTATACAAGAAACCTGATTGTATAATCCCCTAGAATGGACGATGAGCACGAGGACTTTTTTTAAAGACATGGCCCATCTAACACTTTAAATGTCTAAAATTATCTAAATCCATGAGTTCCCTGAAGTATTGTGAATAATGCACCACAGTAAGTCATTAATGTGTACTTCTGATGTAGTAACATGGAGCTTTAGAGTGGGCAGGCTACAAAAATAAAAATAAATGCCTTAATGCAGTAAGGGGCTACCATGTTCACAGAAAATCCAGGATCCCTAAAATGATTTACCTTTGGGATTGTTTTATAATTATGTGATGAGAACAAGGGATGTCCAACTAGTGTGTGTGTGTATATTTGCACAACATCAAGATCAATTTATAAATGACGCGTTCTTACCTTCGGCCATTTTAGAAACAGGGCTGAGAGAAATCAGTTGAATTAAAGATCGGATTATAGGTCATCAAGTGTATTTTTAAACAAGCACTTTGAAGGCAGGCGTTTTAATATTTTGAATTTCATCATAAAGTTTTATCTAAAGATGCATGGATGCACTAGGACAACTTCTCCTTTAGCAACAATGTGCCATTGAAGAAGTATATTTCAGACAGCAGAAATCATTTTCCTCAGCCCTGCTCTACCTGGCCACAGATCCTGTGGGTAAATAAAGTGATCATGAGTTGTACAAGAGAGAAACTTACCCCATGCCACGGCCGCGCCCACGGTGCATCATCCCACCCCTCTCAAAGCCGTCCCTGCCAGGCCCCCTGCTGTCCCCGGCCCCAGGGTACCTCGAGGACTCAGAGTTAGAGTAGCCAGAACTCCCACTCTGGCCATCCTGTCTGTAATTATCTACAGACACACATATGTCATTAGAACGAGGAAAGACAGAATAAGCCACAGCCACAAAACAAAGTCTGAGTACAACCGGATACAGTGCCAAACCAAACCAGGCGCTGAAAGACTTACTGTAATGGCTGGACTGGTTGTAACTGGGAGGGCCACTCTGCTGGCCGTACTGGCTGGGTGGAGGCTGTCCATAGGAGCCAGAGGTTTGGGGAGGGTAGGCGGAGGGAGGAGCCTGCTGTTGCTGGGGCTGCTGGTAGCTGCTCTGCTGCTGACCATAAGAACCCTGCTGGGCCTGGTAGCCGGCTTGCTGCTGGCCGTACGCTGCAGGCTGGGTGTAGCTGCTCTGGCTGTAGCTAGCAGGCTGGCTGTTCGCACTGTAACTGACAAACAGGGAACATATTTGACCAAGCGGTGAAAGACGTAGACAGGGTTACAATGCACCACTACGCGCTTGCTTTAGTGGCTCCCTTCCTTCAGTACAATACCTCTGGGGCGCGGCCGGGGCCGCCGGCTGGCCATAGCCGGGGTACGCTGATTGGGCGGTGTAACCCGGCTGAGAGCCATACGACTGGGAGGCAGCGGGAGCAGCGGCCGCAGGAGTGCTCTCATATCCACTGGTGCCATAGCCCTGGGCTGTCTGGGAGTAGCCATGGGCAGCAGACTGGGCAGCAGGGTAGCCAGCTAAGGGAAAAGAAACACAAAGGGAATAAAGTAAGCAATTGAGCACATCTGCAGAGCAGAATATGTGTTTAATCTATTTACAGAATTCAGGTGATTCTTCAGCGTTAACTGACCTGATGCTGGTTGGCCATAAGAGGTTCCATAGGCTTGCTGCTGTTGAGCATAGGCCGCTGCAGCTGCTGGTGCCGCCTGTGAATATCCAGTTTCTGCTGCAGCAGGCTGGGTATATGACCCATAACTTTGTTGGTTATAGCCCTGCTTTGTCAACAGAATGCAGACATTATAAACTGGTAAAAAATATTCAAGCTAACCTACATATCATGATACAGATGACAACACCTGGTACGAAACCTAAACAGATACTAGGACAAGATACAACTGCTGTTCTGTAGATGGTACAATTTAAAAAAACGTGACAACACGATGTGAAAGAAAAAAAAAGTGACTGATACATTGTATAGCAGTAGATGTAGGCCTGATTTGGCCTTTGGTTGTTCCATTCCAAGATAAAAATGTCTCACCTGTGCAGACTGTCCATAGCCTTGAGCGGGCTGTGCTGCGTAGGAACCATACCTGTGAAAAGACAACGCATTTAGATGTATTTTAACATAGTATTATATTCTGTGGTACAGCAACTTCGTACTGTTAATTTAAAAACAAAATAATAATTCTTACCCTTGTTGGGCAGTGGTCTGGCTGTAAGAACTGTAATCTGTTAATAAAAGGACAATGCAGTTAACATACAAGTACACCCTCGCACGAACGAGCACATTTCTTCGCGCGCAGAACGTGAGGAATGCGATCACACAAAGCACCGGCCCGTGTGGCAGACATAGACCATCTAAATCCGCAGAAATTCCTAACACTAAATCGCAGAGTATTTCGTTAATCACAATCGATAGCTATAAAAATAAACACGTAACTAACTAAACACTCGACAAAATCGAGAAAATACACGACACAATTTAGCTAACCGTAGCTAGGCTAGAGGCCTTGTCGTAAACATTAACCTTGCCAGCGTGCCGCTAACGTGCCACTAAAACCTACCATCTAACTGAACTGGACGGAAATCCAACATAAACGTTATATTTGCTATTCATTAGAATGCAGTATGAATCCCAAGTTTTTTGACCAAACAGCAAAATTCGAGAATAGAAAACCAGAAAATTCGCTACCCACCCGGAGCCGTCGCCATCTTAGTGAGAATGTAGTGAGCTGAATGAGTGAGCTAAACTCTCTGGCACTGGATGGAGTACGCTATTTGGTACCTCCCTCGCGATACTACGGTAGTCAGTCTCGCGAGTACAAGACCACTGACTTTTTTTCTGACGTACCTGGTAAATTAAAATTAAAACAAGGTTTATATAACATATCTATAAATGTAAGCATATATATGTGCTTATTGTATATATATATAATCCTGAACCCCCCTTATCTGACCACAACAAACACATTTTTCTTTGATATATCTGCCCAGTCTCCTTTACTTTACTCTTCACACATTTTTATTTATTTATTTTTTTCTTGTATGTGTAATATACTATGCTCCTGTTTTAGTCAAATGTATTTATATAATGTTTCTTTGTATTTGTAATGTAATGTCCTTGACTGTCTTGAAAGTCGTCCTTAAATAAAATGTATATTTATTATATACATACTGTAAACAAAATGTATACAAAATGTGTGTGTGTGTGTGTGTATA
>JAODUK010000024.1:1459689-1528128 GCA_027564635.1 Typhlichthys eigenmanni
TATATGAATATATATATATATATATATATATGTATATGAATATATATATATATGTATATGAATATATATATATATATGTATATGAATATATATATATATGTATATGAATATATATATATATATATATAGCTAGCTATATGTCATCCAATCCAAGTGGTGGCAGCAATGAACCAAAAAAGAACGTACCGGTAATCCGTGTCCACTAAAGAACCGAAGAACACAAGACTTCAGCAAATGATCCAAGAAGAAGAGCCCGAGGGATAACCCCACACCCGGATAAAACGTCAACATCCTTTACAGTCTTTATTATCGCCTTGGTCAAGTGGTGTGCAAAATACAATACGGTATTGTCTCATGTCACAATAACGACAACAGTACTTAACAGTACTTGACTGTTGTAATATAGCATGGCCTCTCGTGTCTCTTTAGGATCGTGGACTGTTCACTATCAAGACACTTGAGAGGCTTATTAGACTTCTATTTGAGATAAGTGTGGACTTATAATAATACTATCTAATTAGGTATAATAAGTATAGGCCAACTACAAATCCAGTATGACCTGACAAAATGACACCGAGTTGTTTTAAGTAGCAAAACTAAGTAGGCTAATGTTGACTGCTTTAACTATAATGCTTGATCCTGTATTTTCGTTATGGTACTGGTTTGGGTCAAATCGCCCAGGTTTCTTTCTGGGAACCGCGTTATTGTTAACAGTTATGGGTTTGATGTATAGTGGGGGTGTTCAAGCAAGTTTAAGCTTGGGTCCAGGTGGAGACTTCCCAGCATTCCGAGGTAAATATTTAAAAAATGTAATTGTTATATAAACAAATATAATTGACCACTTGAAAATGAAAATACCTACCTTCTTCCTTGTCCACGACCTTTCTCTTAGATCTGCTTCTTTATGCCTTCAGCCATGATGAGTTTCCCTCTCTTCTCATCAATGCAATGTTCCTGTTGCTGGTTGGACCATGTCAGGAGCGACGATGGGGCACAGTGGCTTTCCTCACTCTCTCTGTTCTGTCCATGGGCATTTTACCCCCTTTGTACACCCTTGTGATGTTCCTATGCGGTAGGGAGGCCAGTAGAATCAGCGGTCATTCGGCCACCCAACTGGCTCTGTTTACCGCCCAGTGTCGCCAAGTGACACAGAGGAGGCTGCTGAGATGTGTGCCAGTTTGGCTCCTGCCCTGGTTTCTTTTGCTCCTGTATTTGCTGCTTCTGCCAAATACACCGGCCCTGTTTCACTTTTGTGCCATATGTATTGGACACAACTGTATCCTTTTCACTTGTGATTCAAAGACAAAGCTATGTAAACCTTTACATTATACAGTTTTATATTATACAGTCATTCCTGTCCCACTATGTTTGTGTATGCTACTTTATGACTTTTCAAGATAGCCATCCATTCATTGGAGTTTTACAGGAACTGGAGTATTCCAGAATATTTCGATTCATTCCTGATTGGGCCTGTGTTCTCACCTCGACTAGATACAGACTACCCACCTACGCCTCTGTGCAGAGGTGGGAATTACCTCATTCCAGTGCCATTGTTGTCATTTTATTGCCTGCTTTCCTGGCGGTGGCAGATGTGTTGACATCATCTTAAACCTGATCTTCCAGGTCTGAACCACTTTCCCACCCATTCCCTCTGGAACATGCAGCTACACCACCTTGGCCCCTCCCGAGAGACCCTTCCTCTGTGAATCAACGTGCATGGTTAGACGCTGCTACTTCTTGGCCAATGGAAGGGTCTGCTGGAGTGTCAGAGGCACAGCTATTGGAGGAACAGATGTTCAGGGCTGGGATACAGGCCTCTTTACAGGATGTGCCTGAGGACCTTGATGCAAAAGTGGAGGTGTCCAAGTCATCAGTGTCCTCTCTGAGGTTAGCTGTCTTTTTTTTCATCCCAATGTTACATTTATTCACACAAATGGAGTAATATATGACGAATGGCACAGTACAAATATGAAATCTACAATTCAAAACACTGATGTTTTCTCTGCAGATTACAGCAACTGGAGAGGATGGGGTTCCCTACAGAGAAAGCTGTGGTGGCACTAGCAGCCTCAAAGCAGCTAGATGGCGCCATTTCTCTGCTAATCGATGACCGTGTTGGGGAACAGGCTGTGGTCGTGTCTAAAGGAAAGAGTTCCATGCCACCGCACAGCAACTAGGCTATATGAAGACTCTTTGAGTAATTACATTGGCCAAGAAGACTGTTAAACAATGTATGTATGTATTTATAAGAAGATATGCTTGGGTTTTGCTGAGCTTTATTGGCATAAATGTTCCCTGTGGTGTATATACACATTTTTACTTATATCTTGTTACGAAGAGTTGAAAGAACTCAGTAGACACTCATCAAACTGTGTATTAGAGCTGAACTACGCTGTAGCTAAGGAATGTTGTTGCATTAAAATCTAATCGGTGTTACCACTGGTCATGGAATTTCTGAAATAACATGGAATATTTAAGTCTACTCCAGACATGGAAAGTCAGGGAATTTATATTTGCTGCATGTTTACATTGTAGTTGCCATTCATCCCAATTGTACTGAACATGGTAATTAATTTTGAGAGGTCTCAACAAATCAAAATAATTAGAAACCAATGCAGAATGCCAGAGAGCCTTACTGCATTATATGTTGTCACCTGTTGCCTGGATTTAGTTTTGCTTTACATAAATTAAGACATTTCCACTGTAAATTGATGGTGAAAAGGCCCAAATTGGTGCTATGATATTTACCACAATGCAACACATTGCTGACATTTGAGTGGGAACCCTGACTGAGAGTGAAGGTTACATTTATTTTATTTAAGTGGTTAAAACGAATGTGTTGTGACATATGGGGCAAGTAGCATGTTTAAAAAAACAAAAACACATTGAACATTTTATTATTATATCAACCATCTAGACAGGATTATTTTAACACATTTGCAAACCATTAAAAAAAAAAACTGAAAATATAAAATGAAGTTACACTGTGTACAAAACAAACTACAGGTGATCAATTTAAAAAATATATTTCACAACATGTTTGATGTAAGATCCAATTTATATCAGATTGGTTTAATTTACCAACACTATAGTGATACATATGGTTTCATGGTCCATTGGCAATGTAACTGTTTGACTAGAATTGTTTTTAAGAAGTTTGCCAACAGATAAATGGAATTTTAAACGGTTAATAAATATTTCTGTAACTATAGCTATTTTATCTTCTTGTAGTTTTCTTTTTTTTCTAAATACATCATTATGTATGACAGTTTGTATGTTGATGGGCAAACTAATATGCAATATAACATTGATTCTGTGTGTATTCTAACACTCACACTGTTTCATTTTAGTGCACTATATTACATGGGTTTAACAATATATATTTATAATTACTGTAAAATTAATATAAGAGGTTGGTTTGTGTAATTGTCCTGCTCCAGCCTGTACATACTTAAATATTGACATCTCTACAGATTCCACACACAATAGTCAAAATTAACTCAAATCCAGCCTCTTTCCCACCCCCACACCTCACTCATCCACTATCAGTTACTGTAAATCATTATTATCCAGATGTTTTTTATCTAGCACCAAAATATTCCCAAATAGATACTATTTTATCATGTTTGTGTTAGCATTATTATTACTTGTTACTAGAGGCTGCAGTTGGTGGCACCAAGATGTGGTCAAAGAAGTACAAAACAGAGCTGCTGTATCTATGTAGGGGTGTGTGTTTAACAAATGGGGGAGGGTGGCACTGGTTCCCAACGGCGATGGGCATTCCGAAGCATCAGCGACGTTTTCCTGAGGTGTCCCCCATCTTCACTCTGATGTTGCAGCCCAAAGACAGACAGCACGATTAAGCTCTGAATCAGCTGGCGGAGGAGCCTGTAAGACGAGGTCAACCCCAGCCTAGTGTTCCTGAGGCTTCCCTCCGACCTCGGGGTCCCGAGACAGAGGGGGTGAGGCAAGTCGAAGTGGAGGCAGGCCTGCTCGCTTATACCTGAAGGAATTAGTAGAGTCTGTGCCAAATGGACCATCCCCTGACCCTGCATCGGGCTCTGTTGAAGAAAGAAAGGAGTTTGGCACCAAGCTAGCCTACCCACCAATAGATGGACCTAATCCTAACCAGATGTGGCCAACAGCCCAGGAGATGTCTGTCATGAAGATGGGCTGGTTCTGTCTGGAACCCAATGGCCCAATCATTAAATAATCTAGTGGGAAAGCTCAATCATTCTTTGAAATTTTTTTTCCATAAAATGTATTTAATTTCATAATAAATATCCACTTTGCTATACATATTTCAGTGACTTGATATTGTGATCTACGATCTCAATTGAATCGTATCCTTTTTATCATGATGAATATAATCTGGGTTCAGTGCGAGTACTGGTCCATACTGACATTGCCATGTGCCATAAGGCCACCATGGCCAGAGTAGTGGTAGTAGTCACAGTAGGCTGTGAGTGAAGACATTGGTAGCATTACCTGGCCATATGATAGCCTCCAGCAGCGTCACCCTGCGAGCAAGAAGCTCAAGCTCTGCCTGCAAGTCTTGGAACATCTGCAAGCTAACGTCCTATCAGAGAGCAGTGACAAGGGGACTGTGTGAGGAAAAGGGGAGGCTTGAGGGAACGAAACACGCGTGGTCCCCGGGGGAAGGAAAGGGGGTTGCATGTGACTGTTCCTGTCCCAGGAGTGAAGCATGATGGGACGAACCTCTGACCCCTGCCTAAAGCTGAACCTGCCTCAGGCCTACTCACCATGGATACCGATCATAGTCTCGAGGATTAAAACCCTCTCAGCTAAGATCTTCAGCGCCTCTCTGATCTGATGTATTCCGTCCCCCTGTGAAGATAGATACAGCCGTCAAGGTAAGGAGCACAAGCCAAGCGACTGGTCGCCACGGTGCAGGTGTCATGTACATGACGTTACTGTACATCACAGCAGTTAGGAGGTTAAAACAGGTATCCGCACAGCACTCTGAGATTATTCCTGTATACATCTCTGTACGTTCCCCATTCTCTGGCCATGCTGTTACACCAATCCATTTGCCATGCATCGGCTAGACGACAGAAACATGCACATCCGACCAGCCTCATGTTGATGACGTAACACACAGCCAGAGTGAACTGTACCTGCGTTTTACATTTGGTCATGCCATACACATTCCTTGTTTTGGGTTGCTATTCAGCCAGGCATGTTGTCGTAGAGACACAATTCACTCTTAATACTGCCATATAATACTACAGTATTACTGCCAGGGTCACAGTAGCTGCTTAGGAAGATGATGAGAAGATGCATGTAATGACCTCTCAGTTGTCTGGTGTTATTTAGAGAGGTATCTTAATCTGGTTCTTCTCCTACATAATAGAATAGTTGAATAAAGAGGCAGCCACAGTAAGAAATTCAGACATGCAAAGAATATCTGATGCTACCGTATTGATGTCTGTGAGGAAATGTGTGGATTTGTTAAACAAGCGCTACTTGTGTGGAAAAAAGGCAAGGTATAAGTGTCATTAAACGAATACACGGCGTATTCTGTATACTACAGTATGATTGCTTTTGACAGACGTAAAGTTGTCATTATTGCACATATTGTTATTACTACAAATGTTGAGCTACCATGCCTTTCTTCTCTGTTATTGGTAAAATGCTGTTCTAATTTTAAGAAACATTCAAAAGTTTTTAACTAGAAAGGAAACTGTATGTTGCTGTTATAGTAAAAGAATGGTGCATGTTTGCAGTATGGGGTAAAAAGGCTAGCTGTATCCACCTACATCAGAGAAAACCACCCTTGTAAACCCAACCGTACCCACCACTAAACAGAGCCATTTGGAATATACATGTCACACATCTAGCCTTTTAACAATTGCTGCATGCTCAACACAACACCACAGTACACAGAACACAGTGTGTTTTCAGAATTAGAAATATACGAGCCACTAATTTATGATTTCATGTGATGACTCATGCACATTGTTCAGCCTGATTGCATGTATATGCCAAAGTTAAATGCTGAAAGTGTGACTGTGAATGGTAGCCATGGGACAGCAGCTTGCAGAGGGAGTCAGACAGCTTTAGGGTCAAATGGGACAGTGACTGCAGACCAGACCACACCCCGAGGACCGAAAACATATGAAGAGTTCAGGTGCAAAATCCTCCAAGTCCATCTGACATCTTTTAATTTTTTAAATTGGCAATATTTAACAACAAAGAACAAACAACATTTGAATCCTAATTAAGGTGAAAGTAGTGAACACAAATATAGAAATCTAATAAATAATGCTGTTATAAATTGCTAATTGCTGCTTTTTTCCCCCAGAAGGACTTAGAGGCTTACTTTGCATCTGAACTCTTCATATATAACATCCACATCAAAACACATGGAAACCATCTGCGTAAACAGAACAATATACAGTAATAAACACATTGCAACATCACTGCGGAACATCACTTTGTAAACAACATAACTGTGCTTTAAGATGTACAGTAGGTGTTCAATTCACTACCATGTCGACTTTGTGAAGTCATGAATACAGAACCTTACATTGAGATTGTTCTTGCAAAAAGAAAAAAAAAAAAGAGAAATAAAAGAAAAACATGGATTAGACAGACACGGTAAACGTAATTACATCTTGGGAATTTTACTGGGATTCATTTGATTCTGTTATTTATGGTAAATGCTTCCTGAAAGGTTCCTGTGCTATGGAGGTACCGGGCGTATAGAGTACCACCACCACCACCGCTCTCTTACCGGCAAGCCCTTCTCTCCCGGTTCTCCTTTGGGACCTGCTGCTCCCTGCAGAGAAACATCAACAAGAGCAAGATTGGATGCTCAATGCAGCTGAGAGTAATGTAGACTTATATACTTGTATGTATATACTTATATAAAAAGGGGCCATTCTTTCCGGGCTGTACAGTCGCTGGCTAGTGTAGTTAACAGGTTTTTAACCAGCTGTGACTTGTGTTGACGTTTCCCCAATGCACAGGTTAATTCTGGCCTTATTCATTAGGGCCACAGTGTAGCACTGTACAGAGAGGTGGCTTACCGGCTCTCCTCTGAAGCCTCTCTCTCCAGGGTAACCCAAAGGGCCCTGGGAAGTCAAATGCAGAGGTACGTTTGGAATTGGTGAACATAGTGACTGTTTGCAAACGTTTGCAAACATATTTCAACGGTTTTCCGTTTGCTTTGTGTTCACCGCGAACAAAAACAAACGGTCTGAGGAGGCAGTTCTCGGCGAACACACCTTGAAGCTGGACGAAGGGTGACAGCTTAAATCTAATATTTTTTTAATGTTTACACAAATCGTTCAAAACTCAAAGTTCAAAGCAAACATGTTCGCCGCGAATGTTCGCCACTGTTCACCAATTCTCAAGTCTGTTTAAGGAAGTGGACGGACCTAAGTGAGTTAAATGGGATGCAAACAAAATGTTACTGAGTCCTGGATCTTCTACTCACTCTCTCCCCACGCTCTCCCTTTGGCCCAAGAGGGCCCTGAATACCAGGGGCTCCAAGTTTCCCCTATAAGGAGGTGGACAAGACATTATAACTCTGTGTATGGTCAGAAAATATGATTATATCTAAGTCAGCTTGTCACTCACTGAGTACTTACATTTTGCCCTGGCACCCCTGCTGTTCCAGCTGGGCCTTTTGGACCGGTAGGGCCTGTGTATGAATGCAACGCATCAAGCTGATGTCAAGACATATACTTAAAGTGCTGTTTTAGACCAAAGACATTTAATACAAATTAATATATACAATGTTGAACTTACACACTCACTTAAGGTGGAGACTCAATATACTTCATAGGTTAAAGGAGGGACCGCATGTAAACGGATGGGTTAACCAATAGCGTCATCTTTGCCGCAACCTGCCTACGCCGTTAAACCCTCTTTTCAGGGGATAAACACTTATCTTTTAAACGAACAGAATAATGAAATATTTTGAAATAAATCAACTGCAATCGGCAAAAGCCGTGTAAACTGCATAGCATGTGAGCTGAATAGCATGTGAGCTGCTTAGCATGAATCTTTTTCGGTGCTGCAGAAGGACAACACAGGACATTCCCTTATGAAGGTGACAGACGGAAAGAGAGAAGCACTCACCGACCGGTCCAGGGGGACCCTGAGGCCCTGGGACAGGTGCTCCTCGGGAGTCGTGGAATGTGTTGGAGAAGAAGGGATCTTTTGTGCGACCTACAAATAATTACATTTTATTTTGATATGAAAGATGTATCATTTTTGATTTTCGAGTTTGTAGAATTGACATAATAATTATTTTTTTTTACAAATTTCTCAATGCCAAAGTGCACATTATTCCCATAAGGTACATTCTAATTTTGTATGCTCCTTTAACAGATCCTATATCCTATTCAAGGTCACTCACGGACACAGGGCGGAGAACATGTTTGGAAGGCATTAAAGCCTAAACCACCAATGAACCCTGCTGCTTCAGTAGGTAGTCACTTCTTGCAGTGGATTCCAATGACATATAGATATATCATTTGTTAATGCAAGAATACAGTTAAGTTGAAGCACATTAATATCAATGATCCTCCAGGGGGCAGTGTTGTCCAAATAATACTTAGCTAAATATACTATTATCCTAAATTCATTCTTAAAAAATGTAATCTATAAACATAGGAAACTCTTTCACTTTGATCAAAGAAAAAAACAAAATAAAAGCTAAATAGTAAAAATTGTTTCTTTTTGTGATGTAGTCCAACTTAGCTAGATGAGTTGTATGTGTGTATAGAAGTGTGTGCTAACCAGATTTCACATTTACAGTACAGTACATTCACATCCTCTTTAGGACAAAAAATTTATTATGGAGAATGGAAATGGTCCACCAGAATGATCTGTCTCCCAATATAAGACAATTCCACGTTGTATACAGTACTGTATTATTCACAGTACAGTAATTCAGTATTGAGATATGTCTATTTTCCATCCATCCATCCATATTCTCCCGCTTATCCAGAGTCGGGTCGCGGGGGCGAGATATGTCTATTTTGTTGAGGCAAATATTAAACTCAGGTAACAAAACAAGTGTATTTTCAAGGCAGCAGGTGTCAGGATTGTACACACCCTTGCTCCTTACTATGGGGTGGTTGGTGGTCTCTGGGGTCTTGGTTTGTGAGAGAAAATTCCAACTTCCAGATGCAAAAGGCAATAGGTCTGTGTTTTTCAATGGAAATTCACCACACATCACCCGCATTCTCTTCTACACTGACATGAAAGAAACGGCTCACTGTCTCAAAATTCATCAACCTGATCTTAAGTTCAACCACATTTTATCTTATAAGTTAACCTTTAACTGAATGTTATGTGGGTTACAGACCTTATCGTACAGACCTTATTTACATTTAAGGCATTTGGCAGATGCTTTTATCCAAAGCAACTTACATGTAGTACATTTGTCATTAGTTGGACAGGTCAAACTAAACACCAGTAATTGTAAGAAACCAATAGTATGTCTCAATTTGACCTTGAGACAGCCTATGAGCAACATCGTATACAAATACTGCATCTGGAAGTTGTTGAGTTGCATTGTTGGTGGATAGCTTCTTTACCTGTGTGTGACATTGATCTGCCCCAGAATCCCTACCCTCCACAATCTTATGCCTCTGTCATATTTGTCCAGCATTAAACAGAGCCCAGTAAACCACAATGCACTCTAATAGACACTCTTATCCGGACTGGTTCTGTTTCTTAAGCCATTTGTCTCCCATAAAGCACCAGACTAGATATCTGAGACCACTCAAGAAACACGACTATGCAGAAACCTGCATTAACAGCACTGCACACTGCAGTTCAAATAGTGTTGGACTCGTGGCAAATTGATTCTGTTGGACTGAGGTCACATCCTCTGGTTTGGCCCAGAAGACCACCTCATGAAGGGAGACAGGATTTGTCTGACAGGAAAGGACCATCCATCTGGATTTCTACGCCTTTGGGATGAAGCCAAGTTTGTAACACTGATAGTATTGACCTGATCTGCTATTTTTATACACACCAATGGAATGAAATGTTAAATGTCAATCCAGGACAATTAAGACCAGAACGACACAAATACATTTGGGCAATATTCTTCACAATATGGTCTGCATTTATCTAATGTGAAGTGAGAGCATGGAGATAGTCCAGTGTCAGTGGGGTTGAGGCTTACTATCTGGTTCTGGAATGCGGGCGCTGGCTGGAGCTGGTGTCCCTGGAGGCCCAGGAGGTCCAGGATAGCCTGGCAGACCCCTCTCTCCGGGGGGCCCACGGGGCCCTGAAGGAACAGATGATCGACAGGAAAGAGAGGATATGAGACAGGATCAAAATCCTTCTTACAGTGATGAAAAACGTAAAATGTAACAGTTTTAAAGAAATGTGTGATTAGTCTTCATTGCTAATAATTAATAACTGAGGCCATACAATTCTAATTACTATATTAATCTGTGTCTAGGTGCAGTGTTTATACAGAAGGTGTTGTTATAAGGTTGTAAGCAAAACTAAATAGATTATAAGCAGCCCAACAGGATGTCAGTATGCTGACTAACCACCAGTGTCAATAATGCAAGCGGAAAGTTGTAGCTTTAAAATGTTTTGAGTTGTGTACTTAAATACACAACTTAAATAATATCATAATTTTACTTATCATCACATTGTAGGAGCCAGACTAAACCATTAAGGTATTTACATATGTTTACATCTGTACACTGTTTCAAAACCAGCTGCGATACACAATCATAGTGATGTTGAAGAATGTAGGCGGTGTAACGTGCAGTTAGTGTGCCATGAGTGTGTATGTGCATATTATGTAGAGTAATAGCAATATGATTGGGGGGCGGTCTACTGTAAGCATGTGCTTCTATCCCCTGTACTTAACAAGAGAAGGACTCTACAGTAAATTATCTGCTGCTGGGCACTCACACAGACCTGGAGAAACTCATATAAACACCATTACATTATGCAGAGAATTACTGCCATTACACGATGCCTGTGTTGTTCCAATGGGTTAAGATTAAGATACGATTTAACATCATCTTAATTGACTGTCAAATTGGCTTGCCTAAAACAATTACGTTATTTTTATGGGTGACTTTAATAAGATTTGGGTTGAAAAAGTGTAAATCTGCCCTATCAGTGTCCTAGGTTGTTTACTGTTTTAGCCCTGCTTAAGTGCCACTCCCTTTCATTACCACATCACATGCCATTGTCTCATTGATTCCTGACCATCTGTGTCTTGTCTAAGATTGTTATGCCTGTGTATTTATATCCATGCATTCCCTGTTTTCAGCACAGGGTCCTCAGTCTATTTCAAGATTCATTTCTGAGCATTTCATGTGTTGTGCGGAGTTACTGGTTTTCCCAACTATTGCCAGATTTTTGGATAATGTGTTTGTTGGATTATCCATGACGTTGCTTTTGCCCCCGTTCTGACCGGCTTCTCCTTTGGAATCAAACCCTGCAAATTGGTCTACGTCTACCTCTGGTCTACTCCTTGTTACAAATCATTGCCGTGTGTTATGTGTGTGTGCGTGTGTCAGTAAAAGGCTGGCCCACATAGCCTATATAATGTTCTTGTCCTTCAATAATTTAGCCTTATGTTGGGAGAAAGGCAAGAAAAAGCGAAACCTGACATGTCCCAGTTGCCCAGCTGGATCCATACTGGAACCCAAACATACTGCCTCACCACCCAGTGCAGCGTTGTCTGGCCTCATTGTTTGCACTCCCCTGAGGTAACGCTGGGCTCAACATAACCCCCAACCTGCTGCCCTCCCAGGCAAACAAACACCCCACCTCTCCTTTATGCACCTCCATTTATGGGGAGTGATGCAACCGGCATTGTTGGACAACGTCGTTTTGCGAGCTCTGAATATCTTGCTGACTTGTAATGTTGTTATAGCTCAGACTGGGCTTGACACCTCTGTAGGTTCATTCTCACTCAGCCTCTGTATGTATGCCTGTGCTGTTGGTTCTATGTGACACCAACATAGCTCTGTGTTCCTAGAATAACAGGGCCACAGGTGACGGGACTAAAGCAGTGCTTCTTAAACGTTTTGACCCCCATAAAGAAATGGTTCATTGCTTGTTGGGAGCCCCCCTTGTGCAGACCACTTCTTTTAATAACACACCGTGGCGGCATAAAAATATACAGTAAATATAATAAATTTCACAGAAGAATGGGCATATTTTTAACCATTTTATCAAAGATAATCAAATAATAGATTCAAATCATATTTGACCATAAATAAAACATAATTTCAGAATCATTAAATAAGTCAGCATCTTTTTCAAGATGCTGAGAAAGCATCTTGAAGCCCACATCTGTCTGGAACCCACAAAGAACACATACAGTATTGTGTCAACAGTATGCGTTGGTCTCTAAAATGATGTAACTGTCATACGCACTCCTCTGTAATCCCTTGCTCAGCCCACTCTCTACCCCTCCACCTACTTCACCGTCAACAGGGAGCTCAGAGGACATCTGGGGTTGTGGGGCACTATATTGCAGTCAAGGAGTGCACCGTTCATTGCAACACATCCTGCAGAATGTAGAGGATTTAGCTACAGATGCAAAGAACAGCAGTGGCTTTGGGCACTCATAAAGTAACGGAGACAGGGAAAACAATAACACCACAGACATATGGAAATCATAAGGACGTCGGACTTGTGTATATATAGCTCATGTTCATTTCAGATTGAAGTCACATGGCGCTTCTAGGAAAGTAGGTTTCTAGTTTGACATTAGTTCCAAAACTCATCTGTACCCAACAGCAGGCACAGAGCACAGGTCTTATGTCTAGCTGAAATGAGAGCCACTATGTTCCATAAATGGAAGGGTTGACTGAATACAACTGCAACAGATGTTACAACCAATTTCTATTTCTGTTTTTATATATACTGTGTATATATATATATATATATTTTTTTTTTTTCCATTTAGGTCAATGTTGACTGTGCTCTCCTTGTGTGACTTCTTCCCATCTGTGATTGTTTTTATTCATTATAAACTGCCATTGAGCATATATAACATGTATTCTATGTTTAAGGACTTCTGTTCTTAAACATCTTAGATGGGTTAGAGCACTGCACAGTGAGCTATAGTTGAAATTTCATGCAGCCTAATAAAGTCTTGCTGAAACCAGCGCTGAGAACGGAAAGTACACATTTAGTAACATATTTGAACAAATTCCAGCAAGTTATCACCCCATGGTGGTGATGGACACATTGCATGTTCTCCACTAAACGGTCTGTGGAGAACGTGTTGTGGAATGCCCTTGTCTTTTAAGGGGAAGACAAACACCCTTTTGTGGTAGGTGTCTCTGATAAGTCCTGAGTAAATAGGAAGCGATTAAAGAGTGGTGCTCCATACACAATGGTTGAAGTGAATAGACAAGCCTCTACATACAGTGCCCTCTCTGCTATAAAGCACACACGCACACACACACACACACACACAAATAAAACATAATGCTTATTGTCAAACTGTCACACATCCTAAAAGTCCACGTGAGTTCACAACCGTATGTAAACAGCGTGCTTTGTGTCTCGTACCCATGGATCCCGCGGTGCCCCTTGATCCAGGGGTTCCAGATGGGCCTCTCGCCCCAGCCTCCCCCTTGGGTCCACTGGGGCCTGGCAGGCCTCGTGACCCAGACTTCCCTATGAGGAAAGGGAGCAGACGTGAGTAATCATGGAGGCCGAACTGGCCCGCACAACATGGTGACTATACCGTCTAACCGACGGCAAGGCTGGTTTCTTTACAATTTACCTTCTCTGCCAGGAATCCCATCTTTCCCCTTTTCTCCCTGGGGACCTGGAAAACACACGGCATGAATTAGCTGATTAGCTGTGTCCGGGGAATATAGCAACCAGACAACCATACTGTATAGTAGTCATGTTTGATGCTGGTGGGAAAGTTTTCTTTAAAAATATAGATTGGATAAACAAGTATGTTGTATTGGGCACTAAGGGGAAAAAACTCCCAGGATGGAGTGGATTTCAAAGGGATGTACATTTGCCCTGAACCTGTGGAGTTGCGCGAGCATTAGCAGTTTGAGTGATTTCACATGTAATGGGTAATTCATATTGTGGTTAGCAGGACCGCCACTGCTAGGCGTTGGTGAAAACCTAAACACTGAGCCCTTAATGAGGCTGACAGGGATGCTGGCAGGGATGTCCTCTTCATCAGTGTCTAGAACGTCTGTTTCAGCACAATAAACCTCTCTTTCAGCGCTTCAGTTGGATTCTCCTCACTATATCAGCTCTGTTTAAAACAACAGCCGCACCACTCTGCTCCTGGTTGCCATGGATAAAAATAGCCTAAAGATGACGGCAACATACTGTACATACGGCTAAGGCAGACTTAAATATAATTGAATAGAAATCAATACACTACTGGATTATTTTTGACAGAGCAGTCGAGTCCGTTCAGCTGCATCCAAAATGCTAGGCTCTGCTCCAGGTTAAGGAGAGGGCTGTCACACCCTGAGCCAGCGGCCCCTGAATAAGAGCTAGCCCAGACAGACTCAGGCTAAAGGAAATGAGTTTATAGGAGCGTGGTTATTAAGTGTGTGTCTATGAGTGGATGAAACCGAATGCAGGACGAGGAGGAGAGCAGGTGTACAGAACAGAAAAATATTTACCGCTAAATGGAGAAATCTGTGAAGGAGTCATATGTCACTCCGTTAGCATAAACACAGACTCTTGCATATGCCCTGCTATGTGAGGAGTGGGGTGTTCTCTTACCTACGGGCCCCTGCTCTCCGGGAGCTCCCTGGGCTGGCGAAGCCCCCGTTAGTGAGGAAGACTCCAGGGGTGGCACCCCTTTAATCTGCAGGTGTCGGTGCGATGGAGAAGCAGGGGCAGAGAGCTGTTCAACCTGGTGGCAATGGAACAGCATTAAAGTCCAGCAAAACTCCCGAGACGCCAGGAGCTTGGCTTAGAGCGGTGGTTCTCACACTGTGGCTCTAACAAGGCGATCTTACGGGGGTTGTGAAATGATTCCAAGGTTTTCAAATACATTTCTTGCCGGTCATAGTTGTTATGACAATGTCTGCGGTGCAATGCTTCTTTTTCGGGGGCTACAGGTCAAACAGTTTGACAAGCGCATGCTTAGTGAGAACACGCACCTTGGCTTCCAGTGAGTTGAGTCGGTCGCTCATAGCGGTGATCCGGGTGCAGTTGAGACAGCCTAGCAGACAGAGCAGAAGATGGTTGTGTGTGTTTGTGTGTGAACCCCAGTAATCACAGCTGTAAAACGTCATGCAGGAGCAGGTCTCACTTGAGCTCGTCTCTCCTGTGTGGGCAGGCGGTCGTCGCAGTGTGGACGGCTTCCTCGCAGCCTCCTGTGCCACCAGTTGACTGTCAGACTCTGTGGGCACAGACCAGGAGGTCAAGATGGTTGTCCTTCTTTCTCCTTAATGCCTTTCTACATTGCCTTGTTTCTGGAAGCTATATGTACCTATACATTTATCGATGCACGTTATCGTGTGTTTGGTGTCTCGAGCTAAAATAAAGAAGGGCACAGCGTTTAGTTTTAAAACCTGCTTAACGAACAACTACATTTGAGACAAATGACGTCAAATAGAGGAAGAGAAAGTAATTCTGCCACGCTGTAATACAGGCCTGGGCAAAGTCAGGCCCGGGGGCCGAATGCAGCCCTTTGAGACGTTCTACCTGTCCCGCCCGGTATATCAAACATAAAAATAATAATAATACAACATAAAATTGCTTGACGAGCTCTGTGGAATGTTAATTTATTTACTGCTGCGTAAAAGAAAACATAGTTAAAGTCAACTGTTAAGTTTGATTATGACAATGGTGTTGCATAGGAATTGCCTATATTCATACTGTATATATGCAAGTTAACAAAGTCAGCTGTTTTGTGTTTTATTTTAAAATGTGTTAACAAAGTAGCGTGGGCCGCAAAGTCCTCTGACGTTTTCAATGTGGCCCCCAAGTGAAAATAATTGCCCACCCCTGCTCTAGCTAGTGGATCACAACCCCAGTGAGCCTTGGTGGACAGCTCTCTCAAACTGTGTCAAATGAAAATAAATATAAAATAAATGTCCTCCCCAAATGCTTATTCATCCAATATTCATATACTCAGTGGGGCTGTTTGAAAATTTCTTTTGAATGTGTTCATTCATTATTCCAGTGATTTGGCTGGGACTTTAACTGTGTGCTCTGTTGGGGATTAGCTAGACCCAAAATATCCTGTTAACTGTTTTAGTTTGTGGCACAGCACTAGAATATTCTCCCCCAGTAGTGAGGTGAGGTGTGTGATCTCAGTAATGTAAGTCATGTAAGTCTCTTTGGATAAAAGCGTCTGCCAAATGCCATAAATGTAAATGTAAATCACAGTGCATTCATCACATAGCCATTCTCTCCTGAAACCAGTCTTTGAGTATTGCAATTAAACGTTTTAATTAAATGTTTTTCTTAAATGATTTTCTTAAATGTTTTACTTAAATCATTCTTAAACTAAGGAGGAAACATTGCTAAATTCATGTGATTTGAAAGAAAACCAGAGGCCTGTAATAAATGGTTTCATTGTGTTAAAACAATGGGCATTCTTAGCTCACATTCTGTCTTGACTTCATTTTATGAAGTGTGGGAGTTTGTGTCCCTGGTTTAGAATGGGTTTGTAAAGACGTCTAGACTGACTGCTCTGGCCTGGCTGGGTTTGGTCGGCCCAGGTGATCCAGACACAAACAAAGGTTCAGCACCTCATCAATGACCAGGTCGTTCATCTTCACAAACGGGAGCCTCAGACAGGCTGCTGTAGACACGGAGGCCATGAAACAGCACCTGCTGCACTCCCAAAGACAGACATGGAGCGTTGAGAAGGAACGTTGGAGAACAGAAGACTGCACAGGTTGAGCGACCGCCCAGGAAGGAGGGATTGACACATAGACAGAGGCACATGGTTCAGGAAAAATGTAGACCACTCTAATAACCCTCCCCCCCATTCAATCCCCCACCACCAAGCTCATAATTTTAATGATTGGCGTTCAGGGCATTTCACAGAGGATTATGGGTGTGGATGGATGTAAACCATGTATGACCCAAGACTGCACTGCTATGCCAAGCTTCTGCAGATCGCATTAGGTTATTCTTCATCTTGTGACAATGTAACACAGTGTGGCATACCTTACCAAGAGAGAGAACGCACGCACGCACGCACACATGCACGCACACATGCACAAGTCCTGCTGTCTACATAGGTAAGATTATTGTGAAGAGAAAGATTGTGTGTCCGTGTGTGTGTGTCCGTGTGTGTTGATGCACAAGCCAGGGAAGTTTCCTTTGGAACATGGCTCATGTAGAAGCCTGCATTCAATTACAAAGGAGCTATGGATATGAAATCTAGCTGTAGCCCAGCTCTAAAGTTCCTCTCCTGTAGCCCCTCCCCCCACCTCCGCTCCCCGCAAAGGCAACTCTTCTCTCTCCAGACTATAGATCCCCCAAGTGCAAGCAGCCCCTCACCCACACTATAGCATTTGTAGAGAGTTTCCCCTGGTAGTGAGACAACCGTCTTTACCTCCCATTTACTCTGCCTCTCTCTCTCTCTATCTCTCTCTCTCTGTCTCCTCTATCTCTCTCTCTCTCTCTGTCTCCTCTCTCTCCTCTCTCTCTCCTCTCTCTCTCTCCCTACTTCGGTCATAACTCGTGGTTGTAGTTTTCTGTCGTCTGTCATGCGTGATGTGCCTGCCTACCGCGGCCGCCCTCCTACGACCAAAGATGCAGGGAGAGGGACCGACTTCTCTTCATCGTGTCCAAGAACAACAATGTCCCACGGTTAGCGACGGACATGCCTGGGTCTGTCCTCCCTCTGTGCTGACATGCTAATTACCTCGGTGCGAGGGTCACAAGTGAACCTGTGAATGCTTGTGACCCTGTGGCCTGTGTTGCAGTGGGCCCTTATCATCACAGACCTTCACAAGGGGGTTCAGCAGGACGCTCTCTCTCATTGCTTTATCTCTTTGTCTCTCTCTCTCTCTCTCTCTCTCTCTCTCTCTCTCTCTCTCTCTCTCGCACCCTCCCCCCCCCCCTTACCCATTCTTAGTGCAATAGTGCAATCACAGGGCAGTATTATCCAGTCCAGTGGTCTAACTAAGTCAGTGATCTATTGCCCTGCATGTTTTAGTCTCCCTGCTCCAACACACCTGATTTAAACGAACGGGTGTTATTATCAGTCACTGCAGAAGGCAGATAATGATCAATTCGTTTGAATCGGTTGTGTTGTAGCAGGGAGACATCTACGACATGCAGGGCAGTCGATTCCGAGGACAGTGATCTAGTCAATGTATCTTAAATGACCTCCCACAGATTCAATATTGTATCTATTAATGAGCATGATGGGATCATAAGAGCGAGTTGATGACAAGCCTCCACATTTTCCTCCTGCGTAAACCTTCAGACTGAGGTTTACGTAAACAAGGTCTGGCCACCTGCCTCTTTAACTAGACCACTGAGGCTCTTGTATAGCAGTCTGAAGGCCCGTGGCAGCTTTGCCAGCATGCGGTCACATGGAGAGCAGAGGTGTAGGAGTCTGGCAGCCGTCACACACCGAGCCAAGGCCACATTGCAGCTGCTGCTCCCGGTAAGAACCAGTGTGTGTGTGTGTGTGTGTGTGTGTGTGTGTGTGCCTATATATGGCTGTTTGTGTTGTGCTGCGTGTGTGCGTGTGCGTGTGCGTGTGTGTGTGTGTGTGTGTGTGTGCAGTCATTTTTCACAAGCTGTTGATGTCACGTGCTCCTTGCTGTATAATTAATGGAGCCAGGTCAGGCCTATAGGGAAACTCTCCCCAAGAAATAAAGCAGACTTCTCATGCAGGGTTCTAGGCTAGCTAGCCCCGCCAACCAAGACAACACAGATCTGATGTGCAACAGCGCTTTTCCCCGTGAGTTACCTCTGAACTCAACGCTCAAATAAACTCTAATAAAACATGAGTGATCCATTACAGTGTGAGAATTTAGAGTTAATGTTCCATTTTGACAATTTATGTCAGCCTACTTACTATTAAATATTACACACAGAAAAAAAAGAATACGTAAAAACACAATGTCACTGTTTATTATCACACTGAAAAACTCCAACTGTCTGACTGGAGTGTTTGTTACTGATGATGTTGCTGCCGTGGCGTTAGTGCTGAGCTAATAATTGGGTAATCACACTGAGAACTAACTGCCTCGCACGACCCCGGGCCTGTGGCAACGCCCCTTCTGGGAGTCTCCCTGGTGTATGTCAGACCTCAAAGGCTCCCATGGGGCAGAGATATGGGGTCTGGCTGTGAAAACAAATGTCAAAACACGCACTCAAACACTGTCTCACTCACTCACTCAATCACACACACACACACACGCACGCACACACGCACACACACACACACACACACACACAACAGAGAGCAAGGTCCTGATCCATCTCGGTCTGGCCGGTGAGCTGATCTCAGGGAGGCAGCCTCGTTGGTAACCAGGTGCTTATGAACAGCCAGGAGAGCAATTTGTCTCTGACTTAAATGTATAGTCAGCTATTGCAAGCTAATTGTAAGCTACAGTAATACATTGTCATATTATCAATATCAATATCCTCAAATATCTCCTCACATTTCGTTATCTTACCGTTCTGTGTGTGCTGAAAATACAGCCCTGACTCAGTAAATAGGAACATAAACATAAAAATAGGAAGATAAAAAAAATGGTGAACACCGCTCACAACAACAAAGCCGTAGTACTTCGTCTTTGTTTCACAATGCGTTTCAATGTGTGGGGCAGCGCTGCGGAGGAATATCGTTTTGAATTGAGCTCCAAGTTAGCAAGCGTTCAAGAATAACTAACCGTGCCTTTATAAAAGACTGACGACCACTGGAGTCTTCAGAAAAACACACATGCTGTACAAAAAATAAACAAACAAATGTACACACACACACGCCCACACACGCACGCACACATGCACACACACACACACACACGCATACACACAAACAGACAGTAAACTCCTTGAAAGGAGCCAATAGCCTACAAGTTAAGCAAAAGTATAATGTGTGCTGAAAAAGTTAGTTTTCTTTTTAATCTCTTTGTCTAAACCTGTCCTCTTGCGCTCGCCATACAGAAACACACATTCACCTTGGCCTCAAGGTTACATGGCCTTCGGGTGCCAGGTAAGGGACTCAATAGGACCAGAAAGGCTTGTGAGCAGGCAATGCAGGTAATGTCTCTGGCCTGTCTCTCAGCCTTGAGGAATTATTGTGCTTTTCCAGGGTCCCATGTGTTTTCATTACTGACTGACTGAAAAGACGCACTTCCTTCATCGTTTCCTAAGGACTTGCAGCTAAGATGTGACCACCCGCACCATAGAATTGTTTTAATTGCCAACAGTGCACAACTTCCATTACAGATAAGAGGGCGGTCCAATGGAAAGCTTCCATTACAGATAAGAGGAGCCCTCTTAGAGAGCACTCGTGGTCTTCCATGGAGGTCTACTTGAGGTGTTGCCAAGTGAAAGCATGACACATTATCTCTAGGACCCTTAATTGAGAATGAGCAGGTGTCTGAGCGGCTCTCACCCCTGTGCAAACAACAACACACACACACACACACACACACATCTCACTTCATCAGTCAACACTCAACACCAACACAACCCCAGGTAGAGTGGCTGGCAGCTAACTGCCCAACCTGTGCTAAACAGGGCTCTATGAGCCAGACAAGGAGGCTCATGGGAAAGTGTGATGTGTTCAGCTTCCCCCAGCCAGCCCATCCAGATGTGTTCGCAGACCCAGCCTCTAATCTTACACAGGAAAGGGAGGGTAACTTATACCTCATCCACCACCTCCCCGTCCCGGACGGGGGCGGGACAGTGCAATCCTCTGTTCCTGTTTCACTTCCCCTGTGTTCCTCACTCAGTCACTTACTCACTCAGTCACTCAGTCACTCACTCAGTCACTCACTCACTCAGTCACTCACTCAGTCACTCAGTCACTTACTCAGTCACTTACTCAGTCACTCACTCACTCACTCACTCACTCACTCACTCACTCAGTCACTCACTCACTCAGTCACTTACTCAGTCACTCACTCACTCAGTCACTCAGTCACTCACTCTCTATACAGCCATTTCCTTACCGTAGCCCGTGCCTGCAGACATGATGCTAATGGATGGAGCTGTGCCTGACTCCCCCCCCATCCTGGCTGTGGTGTATAATTACAGAGCAGGGCCGGGACGAGTAGTGGCTGACTGTGGCCTGCTGACGGTGATGTTTGTCTGAACCATGAGACATCTGCTACCATTAGGACCCTGGTCTGTGTGTGTTTGGGCACATGCAGTTATAGGATGAACTAACTAGGATCTAACTAACCTCCCCCTTCCCCCGCTATAGCTTTGTGAAATACGGCATTAGCGAGCTATTGGCTTCCATGAAAACCTGCAGGTACTGTATGAGATACTGATTAGAGGGTAAACGGTGCTTTGCTTCGTGTTTACTCCGCTGCCTCTGCCTCTGCATGGGTCTAATTATGGCGGTTTGTCTAGTAGTGCGGTGGCCTGCCTGTCCTACGGCTTCCATTGTTCCCTGTCCTCAGACTACTGTCAGCCATCTCAGGGAGCCGTGCGTCTGAATGGCCACAACTACAAGTGGGCAGGGTGTGTTTAAAGAAACAGCCACCAAAAGCCAGAGTGGAATCTGGTATGTGTAAAAGTTGAGTAAAATGCAGGTTTAAGCATATATATATATAAAATACGTTCAAAAATAGATAGACTCAAACCCTGCTGTTTTTAACCATCTTCACCAAAAACATAAAAAAGATTGTTGGTGATGGAAACAATTTTCTCGGTGCCATGAAAACAAACAATGTGTTTTGTGCTTGTGTAAAGTGGCTAGAATTAGTGGCGGGCACATCTGTTGAACTGCAGCACGTTGGGTTTGAGATAGAATGCGGTCGGTATAAGCTCCACCGCAAATCCAACCCGGCAGTTTTTAAACATTTCCTTCACTTGAAAGCAGCAAACATCCAATAAAACAGTCGCAGAGGCCTCTGTATCCCAGCTCACACCCTTCACTTTTATCAAGAGAGACAATAACACCGAAACAAGCTAAAACCCATCTTCTTAACGTGTGCCCCCAGATGACCTGCCTGTGTGCTTTATATGGTCTGACATCCCTTCCTCAATTAGCTCCTCCTTCTGCCCACTCTCTTGGTGTGGTCACCCCGGTAACCGGCACAAACAAAGATCCAGAGGTACTGATAGGGGCGGCCTGCATGGAGCCACTTGACCCCAGCCTGTTGCTTCAGAGTGGAAGGGAGGGGACCGTCTCATCCGACTCTCCAGACACACACACACACACCGCAGTAATTAAACCCCTACTTGTCACAGCCACCAAGCTTGTGGCAAGCAGTTTAATAAACACCAAAGCTCCAAACAAAAGACTTGTTGCAGAAATAGACCTGCTGACTTGACTTGAAAACACAACAAAGTAACTATGTCAGCAGAACTGTGTGTGTGTGTGTGTGTGTGTGTGTGTGTGTGTGCGCGTGCTCGTGTGTGTGTGAAGTCATTGTGCAAGTTGAGCAACAGCAATAATATCACAAGCTTTACTGTCTTTTCATAAAGTACTGAAACCCTAGAAGAAGAGGTTCAGTAATATGCAAACTATAGTGTATGGTGACGAGCACAAGTGGTGAAAGATATGAACACTCGCCAAGGTATTGACCAACTGTAAGTACACAGTGGTGCGCTCACCGTAGGAAAAAAACCCCACACTGTGTAAATTCCTGGGCAGTGGAGCCTGCAAGCAGCCCCTGTTCATTACCATGCATAGGCTGACAGCCACCCCAGCTCACTATACCCACAGCTGCATCTGAGCGCCGGCCAATCCACAAGCCTTCGGCTAAACATCCCAGCCCCGACATCTTCTTCTATTTACTTTGGGCGCTGGGCGGGCTGAATCACGTGCCCTCAATGTTTGAAGGACACAACCATTTCAACACACAGTTTATTTCCTCAAGACTGATTTCAGTGCTCATTTATTATGGCTGAGAGACTTGTTGCCCCATCAGCCAAATGTAATTTCCCCTTGCTGGTGTGATATGTATGTGAGAAACCAGACCAGGTTAAGGTCAGACTTAACCTGCTCTCACACCCATGTGCATGTTCAATGACAATCAAGCAGGAAAGGCTTCAGCAGAGAATACAAGACAGTGACGCGCAGTTCTTCCAGCCAAGAAAGCCACTATCTTAACTCCCTGCGCAACAATATTTCACTTTAAAAGCAAACCATAAACATGCCTTAATCAGATGGGCAGCAATACTTATGGGGTGTAACAAATAGGCCAATCTTTCTCCTCTATTGTTTCATTCTTGCTCAAGATTCAGCTCCAAAAAAGCAACGTCTGCGCAATAAGAAATCATTTGATTTGTCAGTTTCCGCTGGGACTTCTCATGTAACACACTAATCTCCATTTTGCCTTTACACCCTTGGCTCATTTTACTGTTGAGGTATTCAACCCCACTCAAAGTTGGTTAGAGCGCACCATGCTAGGACACACACATTGTGCAATAACAAGATACTATTGCCTCTCCACACAGACAGAAGAAGAAGACACAATCCTGTGAGAAGACCATCCACACTGTGATTTACAACACAGAGTATCTTCAGCTCACATATTCCAGTCCTCAATGCAAACATGTTAGTCTGCCAAAATAAAAGCTGAGACACAGAGGATTATTAACAGCATCCTAAGGTCTGGTATAAATGTCTAATAAATGTCTAAAAATGTCAGGTTTTAGAATAACTCCACGTACAGAAGTTTGATATCCTATAGGTTTTAGGCCACAGGAGAACTATCCACTAACATGCTCTGAAATCAGGCAGCTGTAAAGCTATAGAGTTACCACATCTTCACTGTGGCTATAGGACCTCCCTGGCTCAGGATGCGTTCATGCATGCATGGCAGGTAGACATGGAAGAGTGGCTTATTAAAGTGCAGTGGGCTGTGCACAGTGCCGTCCTGACGCGCGCTTGAAGAAGGCTTTTGTCCCAGACCTGCTTAATTAATACTGACACAGGCTGGACCGGCCAGCAAGGTCGCAAAGCCCTTCATTTAGGTAGCTTGTATCCGTTCTTCAGATACAAATGTCCCAGTTGGTTTACAGCAGTTTGGGTTGGTACCCCACTTGGGATCCGTGATTAATTTGAGGGATCAATTTTGGTAGACCGGTAAACCGTCCTGAACCTGTGAAAGCTGCTTGCACACTGCTCCAACAAACGCCGACCGACTCCAACCAACGCAAACTGTTGGATCAGTGTGCGCCTTCAGTCGGTGTTAAGGAATGCAAATAAAGCAGAGTTGTAGTAAGACAAAACCCAACTCGCCATAAGCAGCCATTTTCCAACAGCGATAGTAGACCACTTGTTTGCAAATGAGATAGGTTATTCCCTTTTTTTCATGTCACATTATCCAAGGTCTGAGTTGTCCTGTCAGTTACAGTCTTTGTAATGGTTTTCTCAACATTCTAAACACTGCAACTACTGCCAATTTAGAACGTTGGTGTCAGTTGGGCAGTGTGCAAGAACCTTTACTCTACTGTATGTGATCAACCAGGTGTGGCAACAACAGTTAGACGCACGTCATCGGGAAAATCATCCCCATGTGGGTCTTGTTCTGATTGGTGGAAGGTGGTCCATTTTCAGGATTTGATTGACACATATCATCTGGCTGAATCGGTTTTCACTTGCAGACTTGGGATGGTTTTACAAGGCTATCGTTTTGGAGTTTCTTTTATTTATAGTAATACTAAACATTTATATTTAAGCACATTAATGTAAACAATTTAATGATTATTAATAATATATATTATTTATATTTGTGCTTCAAGGCCTGTGTCCACCAAATGCGTTTTTAGCGCTGAAAGCGCATTTTTTCAGCATTTTAGCATTCAGCATTTTAGCATTCAGCACAAAAAAAGTTTTCTGGGCCGCGCTCCCAACGTTTTCAGTTGAAAAAAGTTCAACTTTTGGAACAGCACTGGAGTAGTCAATGTTGTTTTTGTTGTAGCCTAGCAACAAGTGCTGTAGAGAAGCGCTCTGGAAGCAACCTGAAAATTAGGTCGTGGGGGTTCTCGACGCAAAAACGCGTTTGGTGGACACAGGCCCTTATGCTATAGGAAAAACTTCTCATTGGTGGTCATTGCTCAAGAAGTTAGTATACCACCAGTTTGCAGTGAATGTGGGATCTCTAATCACAAAATAAAAGGAAACTGTTACAGCAAAACAAAGCGACATCTTACACACATCTCTCTCACTGGGTCATATGAAACCCACCAACAGATACCCATTAGACACTATTCAAATGCAGACAAACTGGACACATATGTTTAAACTCTTAAATCAACGGCACAATGCCAGAATCAACACTCTCCCTCTGCACTGCAGGTCCAGGTTAAGATGGATGGGTCTGTTGCAGACTACTGCCTCATGGATTTCACCATCCGCTCAAAGCCAAAGCGGAGAATCTGTCTTCACACCGTTATATACCTCCTTGCACATGTTGAAACACACCGATATGTACAGACACACACCCTGGCACTCAGGCACACACGTCCCCAACAACGAAACATACATAGTTTACACATAGTTTACACAGCACATTACTGTATATTGTATTAGTTTGGTCTGTAGCTAGAGGGCAGTATAGGGGACCTTCCATGCTTCTGTCTGTCTGAGGGAGTTCAAGGTCTGACTGACAACCTCATTAACCAGGTTTAGTAAGGTCCTGCTCTGTGTTCCCACACAGATGAGACTTCTAGACACTAATCTGGCCTGTGGATGAAGAAGACCCCTCATTAATTAAAGGGCAGGGGGCATTTTCAAGACAGCAGTATTGTATAATACTAATATTTGATGGTGGCCACCAAATACTGTACAGCATGTTTGTGTGGTCAATAAAGTTAATTGTATTTTAACAGGGAATATAGCCCTTTTGACACCAATAAAGTGTCCTTAAGAGAGATGTTGGGTATTGTCCCCCAAAACGCCCCTAAAGCCACATCCTCAAAAGATATTTTCTATACTAAATTCCCCGGACTTGTGAAGGATTGTTAAGTAACTGAGAACCAGACCAGCATTGCTTCTGTTAGTTTAGGCTACTGTCTATATAGACATGACACTGTGTTATAAATATAGAATAGAATGGAATAGTTTTACTAGCATTGCAAGTACAACAAAAGTGAGTAGCATTCCTGAGAGTTCAATAATAAACCTATATGTATATGCCTGTAGGTACCATACAATAGCGCGCGCACACACACACACACACACATGCATGTGCACACAACGAATACACACACACTCTCTCCGTGTGACTGGGGTAAATGGCTGCGTGAGGCTGAGCTGCTTTCAGATGAATGGCGTGCTGTGTGCCAGGCATTCCTCCATGTATTTTCAGGGGCTTTCTTGGGGATTAGACGCCACTTATTTCCAGGGGCCATGGGGTGGGATCAAAGCTGATTGGGCATCCTGGGCTGAGGCTGAGGCACACTCAGGTGAGACTCCCAGAGAGGCACCGGTGGAGGAACACGACACCAGGACTGGGGCTGGTGACGCAGGTCACACACACCTGGCATGGGTCAAACATGCCCTAACCCAACACAGCGCCAACCCCCACTGTGCTGATTGACGGCTGGCCTACGGGAGGCAAGGGGAAAGATATGGGCTTGAACTCAAGTCGCATGGCCCTCTGCTCGCAGAGGTTACGCAAACACGTAACTCAAATCGCACATTCGTCATTTGATTTTAATGGGGGCTTTCATACTCAGACGTATGCTCGGCGCAATATAAAGAAAGAGTTTAATTGGTCAATGGAAATTGTACATGTATGGTGTGAAAACTGTGCCGTGACACAGCCCAATGCCGTTTTGTCTTGACATGGGCTAAACATCCACTGGACACAACTAAAGAAGGGCAAAAAACCTGGGATTGATATCTGACATTATTACAAATTAAGGTGAAATATACATTTATGAAGATATCATATCTTTCATGGAAGACTTCTCTTAATCCAAGAAGAACACAATCCAAGAACAGCATAAAGGAACTTGTTCTCCTAACAATACACATAGTTAAACATGATAATAACCAAATAGCCCACAGCAAGTCAAACACATTTTAGATCTTGGTTTCAGTGCTTTGGTTTCCTATTCGAAATACAACAGCAGGATTAACATGCCTTCCTATAAGGTTTCCCTAAGGCTTCCTAGGGCCCATTCTCAAAATAAATCATGCCTCACCTAAATACCCCCCTAGCTTTTACACATACTAGATCATGACTGAGGTGGCAATGGAGGGTTTCTACACAGCATACTGATATGAAAGTGCTTACATAGTTCAACATGCATATTTGCCAGCAGGACTTTCAAAGGCTAATCCACAAATAACACAATGTACTATTTTGTGGCCAATGATATGTTGTGTTATGTTAGTTAATTAAATAAGTTACTAAAATAACTTGTAAATTAACAAATAACAGCAGCTAAAAGTGCAGGGTGCATGTAGCTATAATTGCACAGTCAATGTGCCAGAGTTCATATACTTGGTGTATTTTGCTGGTCCTGGACAGAGGGTTGAATGGTAATAATAATAATTCGACTGTATAATAGAAATGTTTATCACATATATTTAGAGTAACAATTAAATTAACCATCAAAACAACAATGAAACGATTTAAAAATTAGTGCAGAATTATATTCATGCTATCATTTCTTTTGAGAGATGGAGTAGATATTTATCTTCAAAACCTATCTGTGTTAAAATGCTGTGCTGTGTGTGTGCGTGTGTGTGTGTGTGTGTGCGCGTGCGCATGTGTGTGTATAATCTGTTATGCACTGTTAACCTGTAATTTCAGGACACACTGACAAATGTTTGTGTTCAGTGTGCACACTTCATAGAATTCTTACTACCGGTAACACAAATAAACTGCTTAAAGTGCATACACTGCTGGATAAAACCCATGCAGTGATGCAGGACCAGGCAGGCATAATCTGGTAATGCTGGCATGCAATGAAAAACTAAATCTGACACTGTTTGTGTGTATTTGGTGAGCACTTTATAAACTCCTCTAACCCATCTTGGTGTTGTCTGCCTGCACATTCTGTCACCAGTCCAGATGGACGTGTCCTCCATGATGGCGCTCTGTGCTCATCATCTGATCTCTCAACAGGTGGTATTTTACAGCAACACATTCCCCGTCCGCTTCTCCAAGAAGAGAAGCAGCTACCGCAACTCGGCCCCCGGCGATGACAACTACAGGTCTGCTTCTGCGATTCTCATTCTCATGTATGCGTCTCCGTCTTTTGTCCTGAGAAGGAGCGGACAAGAGACAGAGCCACGCCTGAACAGACACAATGAGACCCTCACGCGCACGGGACATGTAGCGTGTTTGTGTTTTGCGCCATTGGAGATAAGTATGCATTCTACAAGGGAATGATAAGCCAGAGAGAGGCATCCGGGGCTCTGCAGGGCAGAGGCCTGGATCTAAACACAGAGGTTACCGGGTCCCTGCAGACCAGGGTCAGGGAGTGTTTACTCAGTCAAAGGCTGCAGTGCGGAGGTTCAAGTGGCAGGGAAACGACAGAGTCAGGGCTTTGTGTGTGTGCATGTGTGCGTAAAAGTGTAGGGGGGGGGGTGTAGGGGGAGATAGGAGTAGATGTAGGAGTAGATAGTAGTAAATGAACGTGGACCGTTGAGAGAAAACAAAAGGATAGTTCAGAATCAAAAGGCATTGGAGTGTTTTTTACATAAGGTCCAGAATTAATTAGTTATGTAATGTATTATTGTATTAATGAATAAGGTATTAACTATATACTTTAGATTTAGAGTAAAAAGGCAACTAAATAACTTTAATACATTTACTTTTAGACATTTTATATATTTAAACAAAACTCCAAACATTATCTTAAAAAGTTGTGTCAGTCCAAATATTCCAGTTCAACAGGTTTTTACTTAAAATATAATAAATATAATAAAATGAAATGGCCTCCTATTGTTTGACTCTATATCAGATTAACCAGGACACTCATTAATGCCAGGTGTGAATATGGTTGTACCACCCTCACTTCAACATCACAGAGAGAGAAATGAGAAGAATGTAGATAAAGGAAAGGGGAGTAGAGAGAGCGAGAGAGAGAGAGAGAGAGAGAGAGAGAGAGAGAGATAGAGAGAGAGGGAGAGAGGGAGAGAGAGAGAAGGAGGAGAGGAGATAAAGAAAAGGAACAAGGCTGTCCTTTTCAATCTGCTTGTCTGCCATCTTGGTCTTATCTCTGAAGGCACTTCAACACAACATGCCCTCATACAGAGCTGGCTGTGAAAAAGACATATGGTCTAGGATGAAAGACGGAGTACACCCCCCCACACACACACACACACATACACACAGACACACACACACACACTACACTGAGGTGAAGTTCCCATGCAGGCTGTGGAAGCAGATTAAAGGATCAGCGTGGAAGGACAAAAATGATGAAAACGTGAAGAGAACTGCCAGGCGTTCCAGCTGAAAGCAAGGGAGAAGCAGAATACCGCAGAGCTGTCCGCCAAGTTCTGCCAGCCAGTTAAACAGCCTGTGTTGCCACGGTCCAAACCCAGGCAACATGGGTCAGCGGACCCTGACATATTACTTAGCATATCTCTTTGGACCCCCCCCCCACACACACACACACCACCACCATACTCCTCTTTGTTAGAATTCACTACAACACCCTTCAATCCCCGCAGAACTGAAACAATCACAAATACATATTGAGAAGGATTTGACTACAGCATATGTCTGAATAAAATAAAAGTATCAGTCAGTCTGTCCCCATTAATGCTACACATTTCATAAATGAAACACATGATAATAATAACGGCATCTCTAAGCATTGGAATAGGGTGCCAGCGGGCTAAACAAACAGGCTATACAGAGCGAGTTAAGTAGGAGTTTAATTTTAAGGGCTCCCGCAGCAGCAGACCAACTGCCAATGACCAGACTAAATTAAGATATTAGTATGTTATTGTAGGGTTTAAAATCCCTGATAATCAGGCACATTAATCAGTGGTGTCCATGTCGCTGTGTTATTTCAGTAATCAGTCATTATTACGCCAGCATCCAGGGAGTTTTTACACTGCCAGTGTGGTGAGGCGGTGAAGTTTCATTCCCACATTTCATTAAACATAAAAATGGTCACATGGGAGAACTCATGCTATGCCGGGATTTGTCAGAGACTAATGAGGGGGGCACGGGGGTCATTTCTGTCTTTTATTCCTGCATAGGTTTCATGCGAGACCCCCACTCCATGACCATCAGGCTGTAACTCATCAGTCTGGCCTCAAACACCTTCTGCAACCTGCCGAAGTGCAGAGATTAACACTCCTCTGTCAGATGGAGAGAAGGAAAGCGCTCCAAGTCTCCATCACGCACGCACGCACACACACACATGCACGCACGCACGCACACACACACACACGCACGCACACGCACACGCACGCACACACACACACACACACTTTAAAACAGCTGGCCCAAACGTGCCCTGCGTGTGCTTGACTGCATCACTCCTACGTTGCTATGAGTGCAATGTGTGTTCCCTCTTTATAAATGTGATTATCAGGAGCTCCAGCCCTCTAACACCCTGCCAATGGAGGAATGAAGGAGCAGAGAGAGGACAGCGGGCGAGTTTCTGTTTTATCTGCACACTGTTAAACTACTTGGGTAAGCTGTAAAAGCTCACAAGTGACAACTCGGTGCGAAGCGGCCTCTAAAATTCATTATGTACACATCTGCATAAAACTGTTAATACAGTGCACTATAAAAACATTTTTAAAAGCTTTATAAAAGCTTTAGAATTACACATGACATCATTCAGTGGCGAGATGATAAGTCCCAGAGGCAAGTGGAAAATTAAAGCAATTTTGTGCAATTTCAGCACTAAAGTCTTTCTCCTTTTCAGTGTCTATCTCCATTGTTCAGTGTGGGTATGAGGTTGGAAATCAGAGGCTATTGTATGTTATCAAAATCAGGATGTCTCCATGTGGCAAAGGTCACAGATAATCCCTCTCTCCGTCTCACAGCCTAGAGCAGCAGCTTTAGATATCATTATTATGTACATGAATGGATGGATCCCCACAGCACACTTTGACTTAACTGAAAACATATTACACAAATTATTGAGACATCTAGATACAACAAATAAATTACATTAAACTAATGGCCTCTATTTATCAACCTCAATCTCTCACTTCCTTCAACAATGGGGCTTTTGCAAAGACATGCTATTTATTGCTTGATTAACACAGCTGTAGAGTGGGTTCTATTACCCTAGAGAGTAACATAGAGAGTGGGTCTAGGTGATTTAGGTTGTGCCAATGAGCAAGCACAAATCAATAGTTTTAATTTTCAATGCCTTCTAATAACCGCACCTGAATCAAGCAGGTCCAAACCGCAATTTGAACCATTAGCTGCATCTGTCCTCATCCTGCTATGAGACATCTGTGATACGGATTAGTTACATCTCAACATACACTTATATACACATCAACACACACAATAATATTCAACCAATTCTACCATATTTCTCCTTCAGACATACTGATAGAGGGAAACAGCTGGCTGAGGGTGTAAGGCCTCACTGCCTCTATAAATGTGAGCGCCTCATAAGGAAACAGACCAGCCTCTTCAGTCTGGACCAAGGTTCCTGCACTCTCACGTGCAGTCAGGAGAAACGGGTCAGAAAAGCATCACCTCAGATGTATGAGTGACCGTGAGAGTTTACAGTTCTCCCACCCACTGACCACAGTTCAGACAGCATGTGTGGTTACACGTCAGACCCCACACCCCAATACGTCTACTCATATAGACCTCCAGACATTCTGGATATTTGGCAGGTATCCACGGCAACCACAGCATTACGCACTGGCGGTGAAAATGGGAGAAAGAAGGGGCAGGCCAAAGGAAGACAAAGTGTATTCCATTCTCTTTGGTTATCTGGCTCTGTCACCTTTCTACTCCATTCCTTAATGTTAGGACACTGAAATATGCCTCGCCTTGGCTTCAGATATCATCGTTGTCGGGTGAAAGACGTCATAGAGTATTGTACAACAAGCATGACCTGCCGATCTCAAGGGCTATCAGGAATCTAAGGCACCACAAAGCTTACTATTAGTATTCTGCAGCAATGTCCAGCAAGACCCTTGCAATGTCCAGCAAGACGCCTCTACTCTCTGCCCTTTGACCCCTCTGACATTCCCATGGCTATCCACCCACAGGCAGAAGTGCATTGCTAAAACTCGGAGTCATCCATCTGTAAAGCTTGGGAAGTCGGCATACAAAGACAACAGGGCCTCAGAGCTAATCAACACATTTCAGTGAAACGGTAAACAAAGGGGCTGTAACTCAACAGCGGTCAAAGGTCATGTGATGGTGGAACGCATGAATCCTGCTGATGGTGACCATTACTAGCTTATGCTCGTACGCTCGTACGGCATAGTTTGTGAATTACCTTCGATCCCACATTTCTGCCTCAGTAAACTGTTTATATGATCAAGCTGCGCTAACTAAGCAACGCTGATGTGGGGGAGGAGCAAGCTTTAGCTTAGCTCTAACAAAGAACAAAGAAGATTTGTATTTTTCAAATACAGATCGAGGAGTAACCTTTAAGAACTTTTTGTGCATTTTCCCTCCTTTGGCTACGATAATGCCGCCCACCTCTGCCAAGAGCTTCTTTGAGAATGAAAGAGGAAACAAATACATATTTGTCTGTTCTGTCTCTTTGGTCTCTAGCTGGCAGTGCCTATGAAACGTGGTCCTTTGGCTCTGTGCCAGCCTTTCACTTACTCGCCTTACAACGCCCATCTCCCTACCCAGAAAGAAGAACAGATAATTACCTGCCCAAGAAAAGGAAAAGGGGAGAGGGAGGGGTAGAAATCACAAGCTTGGACTTTCAGAACATAATCTTCAGCTTTGTCTCAGACTCCATAACTCATTTCTCAATGGCTCTCTTGTCTACATGTGCGGCTATGGGTTTACACAGGTAGAGCGCGGGGTTCATAGAAGGCACATTCACTGACAATAATCCTTTGGTTCCTCTGTAAACAGGATTCAGTGACTGGGGATGTACAAAGAGTGAAATATGATGTTGTGTGCAATCAGGTCTCTATCAGATTCTGCACAGTACATTTGTGGTCTCTGTAATGCAATCGCATTTGCTTAATTACAGAAACTGTTTAACTCATTATGGAATAGTAAGTATTGATCTAAAATCTGTAGAACCACTGTGTACAGACAGGCGCTAAACCCTTACTTGAACATTAACTACTGAATTGTATTTATCTGATAAAACCTGTAGTGATAGTATATAAAAAGGTTATTTTCAAAGGTTCTCGCTGTCCTGTTGATAGGCCTAGTGTTTCCCCAGAGCTGCCCAGACGGAGCTGTCATCTGCATCAGCCAGACAGCATGGAGGACAGCCAACAGAAATACTGCGGCCCTGACATCACCCTGCCTCCACCTCCACCCTCATCGCCTCACTGATGGCCAACGCGTGGCCTAACGCGATCGCCTCTAGTGGACGCATCATGTATTGCGTACTACCGCTATATTTTGAAAGTATCGGCATCTCCATGTTGCACACGCTCAGTCGACGCCAATTCACGCAAAACACTGGTGGCACGTGATCAGTCCAGCGCGTTCCGCGCTCGGTATACTTTGGCATGTTACTGAACACGCAGCTCGTCCAGAGAGAAGAAGAAGAAGAAAGCAGACTGTAAGTGTGCGTGCTGACAGTGGGAACGGTGTATCACAGTGTTGTTGGAGGTGCAGCTTGTCGCCTTACAAATTAAATTCCACGCTTAGCTGGGTTTACGTTTGTGTGTTTATGTTTTATCTTCCAGTGTGCGTGACTCATGCGGTTCTGTCTCCACATACTGTATGTGTTTGCCTGCACTCGGGAGAGCAGGTGTGTGTTGTTGAGACAACACGCGTGTGATTGTGTGAGCGCGTGGCTTCTCGCCAGCGGGCCGGCTGTGAGCTCAGCGTGAAGCGGCCAGAGAGCTGTAAACACCTGAGTGAAGAGCCAGGCCGCACAGCCACCCTCTCTGAGTTATGGACACACACGCACGCACGCACGCATGCACGCACGCACACACACACACACGCGTCTGGTCGTGCCAAGGGTCCAACCAAAACAAGATGACTGCTAAGGCTTCCCCTCCTCTCCCCTCCCCCGGATTGTGTCCCCATGCAGGAATGCAGGACTGGGTGTAGGGGCTCAGGGGTACGTCCTGTTGTTATTGAGATCACCCAGCCTGTCTCGATAGGCCACTGAGGCTCTTGTACCCCTCTTCACATCCCCCAGCCCCCTCCCAAACCAGAGTCCTGGATGCTGGGGCTCACACAACAGCAACACAATGACCAGCACACACCCAGGGACGCCTCTGATTCCCTGTGGGAGGGATGTGTGATACTCTGTGTGTGTGTGTGTGTGTGTGTGTGTGTGTGTGTGTGTGTGTGTATGATATATGTGTGTGCGTCAAGTCAAGTCAAGTCAGTCAAGTCAAGTTCATTTATATAGCCCTTAATCACATTGCAGTCTCAAAGGGCTGTACAGCCTACATTTCACATGGAAACAAACAACACCCCCATAACCTGCTCCTCCCCCCGGGCAAGGAAAAACATCCATTAAAAACCCCATAGGGGGACTATGGGGTTTTTAATGTCATAGTCTCTACCTTATCAACTGAGGCACTTCTCTGTGCAGCCAGTGTGGGATGCTTGTCCTTCATTAAGAACGCCTGCTGCTACAGTATACGTCACTCCTGCTCTCTCAGAGCCAAGCAGGCATGCGTCTAATTAGAGGGCCTGCCGCGCTCGGCTGCTCGCCTCCAAACCTCCTCTGCTGCTCGTCACAGCGGCCCTCACTCCTCAGCTAATAACAGCGCCCCTCCCTTCTGACCCGTGAGGACCGCGTCACTCAACATCTGACCAAAAGGACAGTATGGCTCCCCACGGCAGGGTCATGACTTTGAAGAACAACTGTGATGAACGTAGGCTTCGGTTTTACTCGTATATATCTTAAGTATATATTTCATACATCTTTGGATGCGGTTTATTAGCCTGCACCATGTGATGCTGTTCCGTTTTACTGTTACATGTAGGAGAAGAAGTTCATTGCTTGCGAGGGGAGTCAGAGGTCAGAGAGTTTGAGAACCACTGCTCAAAAGGCCTCATCTTTTATCAGCTGTATCCAGAGATCCAGCTTTTTGTGGCTTGGGAACAATGGAGGCATATTTGGGGGGTCTGTGACTCAAGGGGCCATAAATGTGTTGTCATGACACCACAGTCAGATGTGGGCTCTCTAGCGCTCTGAGCTTCGTTAAATCCCCACCCAGTGACACTTGAGCTCGTCTCATGTGGTGCGGTGCGTGTTTATGAACTCATAACACGTAGCCAGACAAGTGTTGCTGTTGTACACAGAGTAAACAGAGCAAACAGTAGTTAAAACATGTCGTGCACGCAGCATATCACTTACTGTACTGTATACCCAGCCCTGTATGTTCTTTCATTTACAGTTTATGTGTTCTGGCACGAGGACACACTGTGTAAGAGAAAGTGCAAACATGGAAAAGGGGATCTAAAAGGATTTCATAGGGATTCATGTCACAGCCGCCGAGGGCCCACAGCAAAGGGGAGACAGCCTGTGCGTGATGAAATGATGGTGGGGGTGCACTGCAAAGGACCAGAGCAAGACCTTGGTACTCCACAACAGCACTGGAGAAACACTTGGTCATTTTGACATATTGACTACACAGTATAAATGACAGCTGTAGCTCTGTGACTGAGAAGGAGGGGGTCTTTCTCTCTCTCTCTCTCCTGTCTCTCTCTCCTGTCTCTCTCTTGTCCCTCTCTCCTGTCTCTCTCCTGTCTCTCTCTCCTGTCTCTCTCTTGTCCCTCTCCTGTCCCTCTCTCCTGTCTCTCTCCTGTCCCTCTCCTGTCCCTCTCTCCTCTCTCTCCTGTCTCTCTCTCCTGTCTCTCTCTTGTCCCTCTCTCCTCTCTCTCCTGTCTCTCTCTCCTGTCTCTCTCCTGCTCCTCGATGATAGAGTACAGTAGGTTTGTGTTGTGGGTCTCTCACCACCGGCCCAATGAAGCATTGGGAACTGCCTCAGCAGCTGGTATGACGTGTATGTGTACTGTGTGTGTGTGTGTGTGTGTGTGTGTGTGTGTGTGCAGGTGGTGTATTTTCATCCCTGATATTTGTCAGAGCTGACTAGGCTTACTTTAGTTCTTTTTGGGCTGCAGGAAAAGTGGAGTTTTCGTCAACATGCTCCCTTGAGATGAAAAATAATAAATAAATCAGTGAGCAGAAGAGGCCTTTCCGCCTCACAGGCCAGACGCATAAAACCCAGATTCAAAGCAGAAAATAGCTTATAAAACTTTCAAAAAGTTCCATCTGCACCCGTTACATGCCTATATACCACAAAGTGCACTGCCATTAGATGAATTTAATTTATAGTCATTGAAAAACTGACTACAGGGAGGTCAAGAACCGAGTGAAGCAGTTGTCCTCATTGCAGGGCCAGATTGTCAAATTAATCACATTTACAAGTAATGTAATGTGTTTTCCTGCTGTGAATGTGTGGACGTTTTAAGGAATTTCTAGCTCTACATCTACAGATGTGTGCATAAAATCTCACTGACTTGGGACTGAGTTTGTGGAATACACATTATTATTTAATTATATTAATTATTTATTGGAGGATGCTCTCATTTCAATAAGCCGCGCTCCAAAGGACCATGCTATACTGTACAAACAGGTCAGTAAAGGCATACGACTTTTACTACATTTTCTCAAACCTACACAATGTCATAGACCTTATATTTAGCAATGACTATGCAATGTATATAGTAAACTCTGACCCACACAGACTATTAGTGATTCTATTCAAAACATGCAGCTAATTTGCTTATTCACATACTGTTACACCGAAATGGAGAAACTGAGAAATGAAAGTCTCACCCCAACGTCGAGGGCACACACTCTAAAACAACTTACTTCCATCTGCTTAGTTAGTTAGTCAGTTAGTTGCAGCCATAACCATTTAAATAGTGTTGCATGTCAATTAATGAATGTGGTGATGATGGCTCTGAGCGGAGGTGCATATTCTCCCATCTAATCGCCTCGGACGCCCTATTCTCAGTTTGCCTCGACTTCAGCTGCTTCCAATTTGGGCTCAGCACTGCTGCTCTCCATTTACATAACCATGAATCTCTGCTGCGTGGCCTGTCTGCACGATGCACCGGTGACCGTGCGCCTGTCTCACTGTGTGTGCACACAGCATTTTTATGTCTTCCCAAGGTATCTCATTACACCGTGTGTGTACATGCAGTATACTGAGCAGTACATACAGCACATACACATAATAACGTGTACTCCATCTTTAGCCGCCGTGGACACAACTGAAAATAGTGCAGCGGGCAGCAACGAATGCCAAATGCAAGAGCACATCTCTTTGCAATCATGACGCGTGTGTGTGTGTGTGTGTGTGTGTGTGTGTGTGTGTGTGTGGATGACTTACTGCATGCAATAGGGAACAGAGACACATGTGTAAACGTGTATATATATCTGTGTGATACAGCATGTATGTGTGACGTCTCTCCATTGTGCGGTCCACGCGCTCACGTGGTCTCGTTCAACGCCCCTCCCCCGGCCACCTCTCCTTCCACGCTTAGACCTGCAGCGGTAATCACGGAGAACAGCTGCATCCCTCACTGTAGAAATCCTCCACAGCCTTCCCTCCTACGCACACGCGCACGCACACACGCGCACACACACACCAGCAGCCCACTCACGTCAAGTTGCAGCCCACTGATGTTTAAAGCGAGGGGCTTAGCGCGCAGGCCTCTGATAAGCCGCGCTGAGCTGTGAAAACACAAATTACATTTCTGTGGCTTATTACAGACACCGCGTCGCTGCCTCCCGGCCACGCCATAATTGCAACTGGAAAAACCGCAGCATCCGCTTGGCTGTGAGATACACGGGCTCACGCCCCTCCCCCCCTCCCCCGCGGTGGTGCTTTGACAGCCTTGCTAATTCAAGAGCATTTCTTTCGCTGCGTATCAGCACCCCCCCCCGACGATAATCGACGGACAACTTTCAAGCACTTTCCGCGATGCATCAAGTCAAGTGGATGATGTTAACGGCCGCCTCTCAGTGTCATCGTCAGGTTGTCACTATTTAATCCAAATGGAAACCAGCAGGCGCGGGAGGGCAACGGGCCAAAAACACACCTTAGGGGAACGATCTATGAATGTCACATTTCTATCGCTGATGAGTCGACAGTCTCTCTATGGTGCTATACTTTTATACTGGTGCGACCACAATGCGGTACAGTAATTGACAGTTAATTCTAATGTCACATGTCTAATGAAATGATGCCTTTACATCTACAGTATGTGATATTGTGATATTGTAAACTAATTGCCTTTAAATAGGTTATACTTCTGATATAGCTGTCTGATGTACTGCAACTTGGGATATCCCTTCTGAAAACAAGATTTTAGCTACACAGAATGCCAAACCCAACCAGGCACACATTAAATCCCGGTTTCTGGCAGAGTTTAAAAGTGCCCTAATCTGCAAATACTTAAACCAATTTTTTTCTCATGCTCAATCAGAGATAAAGGCCATTGTGTTCAGGGTCCAGCAGTAAGACAATATTTCCCAAACCTCACAGAAAACAATTAAGGTCCTGTAATTACAGCATTGGCTTGGAATTTCAGTCAAGTTCGGAGGTTGGAGAGGGGGGCTGAGAAAAAGAGCAAATATGAAGTGTGCCTGTCTGATTCATTGTTATCTTATTCCACGGTGACTTTGACTGAGCGGGTCTGTCTGTTATCAGCCAGGGCCTGATGTAATGTTTGGCTTTCGGAGTTTCTGAATTTGAACGCAGCAGTCAAAATCCACTAACTTTTTACTTTGCAAGTGTCAAGTGACAGACTTGATCCTTCCCTGCACATTTCTCTTATTCAAACCAGTGCTTTGCACACTACTGCCAGGGTTACTGAGGTTTGGCAACACATTTTACCTTTCAAATCTCAAACTGACTACCCTAAAAGATGAATACAAATATTAGATTTTATATATATATATATATATATATATATATATATAATATTAAATATTATAATCTCTACAGTATGAGTGACAACTGAGTGAAAGAAAATATAGTCAAATCAATGCCACGTCCCCAGATAAAGATTTAGAATATTACCTTTGTTATTTTACACATTTAGACTTAAAGACCTAATACGTTGCGACTAGTTCCTCATGGATATCCTGCCTCACAGTTGAAGCCCTAATCCCAGAGCCAGTCCTAGGGGGCTGGGTAATATTTAGGGGGGAGGGCTATAGGCTGCTATAATGCAGACCAGCTTTCGTTGAGCCAGACAAGCAGCTAGGGGAAACATGGGGGATCTGGTGTTCATACTAGTGTGGAGGAAAAGCCAGGGGATAATGTACAGTACCTTTCTGCCAGGGAAAGACACATGAGCATATGATAGGGGCAGATGTGAACAAGAAGTTATGAAGCTACAGAAAATAAAGAGAGCCACTCTGGCTGTACCTGGGCATGCTGGTTCAGAACAAGTGGTGTGTATAGCGCTCATTGTAACAAGCTTATATTCAACCATATCAGGGCTTGGCTTTTTATGCTCGCGTCTCTGCTTGGCAACGTCATGACAACCATTTTAAGCTCTCTCCTGTCTCCAGCCAGTCTTGCTCTTTTGTCGTTGAAGCAGGTACGGAGACAAACACCAGAGGGGTATCAGGTTATGTGCTGGCAAGGGGCTCTCCTCGCTCGCCGGGGGCCCGTGTGCCGTGCGCGGTGCGATAGAGATAGGCTGCCGTGAATAGGACCTGTCACTTCCATTCAGCTCCGCCTGTGATCACAGCCACTGCGGAACGGTGCTCAAGATAAATGGTTAATCCCAGCATCGGCAGCTCCTTACTGCCATGACAACCAAGGGAATCTCCTCCAGCAACAACTTAATTGGATCACCGCTTTGTGTATCCAGGCTGTCAGGCTGTCAGGCCGCGCTAGAACCAGCGGAACGTAGCTACGTGTCCCTTATGTGTTACTGTGGAAACCAATGGTGTGCTCCCGTTCCAGGGTGTGTCACTGCATCGTGCAGACCTTGAGGTGCATTCTGGATTGACGAACATGTTTGCTTTTATCTCGAGTTTTTAACACTTAACGTTTGTGCAAACAAAATTATTAGATTTCACCCTTCGTCCAGCGTCAATGTGTGTTTGCCGAGAACTACCGGCTCAGGCTATCTGCTTGTGTTGGCGGCAAACTCAAAGCAAACAGAAAAGTGTTTGAATGTGTTCTTCTTGAGCACACCTCCGGTAAGGCCCACACTCTGGTCTCCCTTGAGACCGGGTGCAAGGAGAAGAAGAATACCCCTTCTTTTCTACATTGTAGAAAAGTGAACACTCGGTAAGGAGTTATTGTACTGGGTGTCACAAAGCCTAATGATTTATGGCTACACCAAGTCAAGTGCGGGGTCCCAGCATAAACACACACCCCACCCCTTCCCCAAGACCACTGGGGATGAAGGAAGGCAATGGGGAAACGGTGAGGGGGGCAATGCCAGGGGAAGTCATTACGCATTGAATGAGACTATAGATACACAGTAGCTACAGCAGCAGACAAAACCCCAGCGCTTGCACGGCACTTTAAAAGGAGACATTGTAGCGCTATCTAAATGCAAAGCAATAGCTTGCATTGCACACTAAAGCTTACATGCGCGCATAAGACTAAAGGAATGAATGAACTGGGAGAATCTGGGAAGCCCAGGGCAGGGTATCTTAATTAAGTTAATTAATTAGGTTAGGCCAATCTAATACTTTTTACAAAACTGAGCCTGCACATAATTAACACAATAGAAAAGCAGATCATATAAAAAGTATATAAAAAAGATAAAATATCCACATTTTAAAGAATTAAATTGAATATGAATTCAAGGTCATCCAGTCAGGACCAGAACAAAGACAATAACAAAAAGGATGTCAATAGACTAGATACATACTGTATGCCAGTGTATGCTGCTGTTTACAGGGACTTGTGTCTGCAGTTTACCTCGTTGAAACCAGCGTTATTTGTGGCTTGCACCCTTGTCTGCTCTCTCCCAGAGTTCTCAGGCTACCCCACCCTAGCCTGACAAGTCCATAACCGTGCATTCAAACTGTTTGTAAAGGGCAGGCACGTTTTTGCTGTCGGCAAACCTAAACCACGCTCGTATAGCTATCAATACGACACTGATTGGTAAATTCGGTTGCTATGCTATTCGGACACATTCGCAATGATTCGTGACGCTTTCCACAACGATTCTCGCGGCAAAATTCAACTGACACTCGCGAGATCAGGATGGTCTCGAGAGTTTCAATTTCACTTCATTTAAAGGCTAACCCCACCCCACCCTACAGCTACAAACGTGTGTGTGCGGAGTGTTGTGCTTGAAGCATCAGCAGCAAACTGTGGCAAACGATTGCGGCTGTGGAGCACCAACATGCGATACTGTGTCTCCGGTCTTTACCTTCTTCACACGCGGCTCCACTGAATCCTGCGCAGCACTTCCATTCCAGGGAGGTGATGGTACGGTACACCACCTTATAGGAGGGCCTGACCACAGTCTTGTAGCTGAGGGGCGTTAACAAAGGTTCATCAAACACCATAAACCGCACCTAAGCACTGCAGAGGTTAGTGGTGCTTTGACGGGCAGATCTGTTGTGATGGACAGGCAGGGAACCACGTCTGAGACCCACCTGCCTCCTGTACATCCCTGTGGCCAGTGGCATGTCTGGTAGACCCGCTGCAGAAATGTCCCATTGTGTTCCCGGCACGTCACTGTCTTAGTGACTGTATACGAACACCAGTTCCTGCAGGACAAAGGCAGAGAGAGAGAGACAGAGAGAGAGAGAGAGAGAGAGAGAGAGAGAGAGAGAGAGAGAGAGAGAGAGAGAGATGTGAATACAATACAATAAGGGAATGAAAGTGTTTCTAAATAGAATAGCTTTATCTTTTCCTACAGACCCGTTCATCAAGTAGGCCTATAAAATACCGCTTAAATTGAATTTATTTAAGAAGACAATGGCCAGTGGGAGACAAGGGTGTAATTAAACACAGATTGAGCTTGTGTGTGCTGTCAGCACAGTATTCTTCATTTGGTGACATAATTCATATTCTTTGTTATAAAGCACCACATTATCGCTCTTAATTACTCCCAGTAACACTGTAGAGCTGTCATAAAGGTAAACACAGTCGTCAAATAAGCTGTTCTCTGCACAGGAAAATACATTCAATTTCTCTGCTCATTCTTGTTCTTATCTAAACAACTTTGAGGTGTTTACACGGGTTCAATCGGCCGTGAGACTTGCAGCAGGGTATTATGGGATGTATTTTCATTACAGCTCTATCCCCTGCCGGTACACTTTCCCTATCTTTTCTCCCTGTGGGTCTCCCCTGGTCTCTCCTTAGGGAGAGACAAGGGAGTAGATGCCCACACACTGAGATCAGAGTTTTACAAGATGGAGCATCACTGGGTCATGGGTCCACTCCCTGATCCAGACAGACATTCTCTAAGACATTATCAGGATTCCCTCTGCAGCTGGAGGGTTTGTGAGGGACCCATCCTGCAATTATAGATCCATTTACCATGAAGGTCCAAGCATGAAGATGAACGTCAGGAGTCAAGACACAAACTATATGTCTCCTAGTCTCAGTTTCCTCTGTCCATTAGCACTACATTAAGCAACTCTGTGCTGAACGTCTAAAACATAGACTCCCTGCAAGCTCCACACGGGACTCTCAGGTTTTCGGGAAGTAACTCAATTTTCCATTGGCTGTCATTGTCCTGTCATTAAGCTTATCAAGTAATTCCTCATTATAAATTTAACATCCGACTTGGTCAGTGAGTTACATAGTTGGTCGTTGTGCATGTCAATCAAAATGCCTCGCTTTACATGTAGACGGGTACTGGCGCAGTTAGCCAGTGCTGTGTCCCAGACTTTATGTATGTCAAGGCTGGACAAGTTTCCCTCTCTTAAACCTAAAAGTGTCTTTCATTGGGCCTTTTAAAGAACACCGGATCGTTTTTTGTATAGCTGCGTCAGAAGCCTGTGTTATTGCATCTGAGCTGCCTACTACAGCCAGTAGAATTGGATACAGGCCTCGTTTAGCATCTCTGAGCAATCGTGTGGTTTCTATGATACCAGTAAAGGTGAGGTCAGCGATGCTGGGGAAGGTTTGTTGATATTAAAACAAAAACACCTCACTTATCAATGTCACAGGGTGCTTGGTAACATAACCTGCTACTTTATATTACATAAATACATGCATACATACATTAGATACACATTAGTGTGTATCTAATGATTAATGAATAAATACATTAGTTTATTCTTTTAATTTATTTTACCTTAAAAGTATAGTAAGTGAATGTATGTGAATGTAAGCTAATACACTTCATGTCAAATACACCAAATGCCTCTTCGTCTTCGCAGTTCGCTAGCTTACCATGCACTGTGGTGGGGGCTGAAAATACTATCTGGTACTTCTACACAGTCCTGTCTCTATGAATAGGAACACAGTGGCGAACACCGCTCACAACAACAATGCCTTGCCCTTCGCAATGTGTTTAGAATGTGTGGGGCAGAGCTTTTGAGTAAGCGCCTTATGGCATTTAAGGGAGAGGTGTTTTGTAGGGATTTAGGTGCAAAGTTAGAAAGTGAGGTCGAGAACGACTGTCTTTACCTTAAATCCTGCTCTAGAATCAAGGAGGAGGGAAGGAACTATTGTATGGAAACAACTAAACCAACACATGGTCTTTTTTTTAAACTATGAACTGTATAACCATGTATTTATGGAACCATTAACATGCATAAACATAGCTATGGTAGGCCTACACAGGAACCACAAAGGAGTCTGTGTGATGCAGACAACACATAGCTACACTTTGTGTGTTCCACTGCCAGGTTTGTTTGAAACAGTGGGCGGGTGCATCTACCAAAGGCTGTTTGTCAATATGTGGGACCATATGTTTGTGTGTGAGAGAGATAGTTTACAGTTTACACTAGAGGAAAGTGCCAAAGGGAGAGGATGCAATGCATCCAACAGTGGCCACATGCTGAGGTGCCCGCATACAGACTTCAACCGGCCAACTGCCAGCTTCCCCTTGGGAATACCTGAGATCTTTTATAGGACTTCACAAGCACGGCATTTCACTTTGATAAAACATATGAAGAGCCAGCCAACACTGGCATCGTATATATACTCTCGCTTCGAACACATGTATGATTGACAGTATTCACGGTATCATTATCTATGCATACTTAACAGTGATATATAATATTTAATAATATAATATTTTCACATTACTGTCACAATAATAATGTGAAAATACATCAATAATAAAACAGTGGTGGGTCTAATAATACACACATCATTCACATCTTGTGAATAATGTATTAGACCCACCATATTACTATATGTTCCATCCACAGACAGACAGAACAACAAGCCTATTGGACCGTACATTAAAACATTAACACACCACGCATTTCCCCGCTTTACAAAAAGCTCTACGACAGGAACACTCAAGCAGCCTCTGATGGCCTGTGGTCAGGTAGGGCTGGGGGGGGGTTCGCTCCATGGTCTCCTCCCCACCACTTATCCTACAAAACCAACAGATAAACATCAGATTCCCAGGCTGAGGGAGGCCACAGACCCACCTGGGAACAGTCACCAGGCGGTTAGGAGAGGAAGTGGGGGTGAAGTTTATGACGACCCCCCCAAACCCCTCCCCCCCGCTCCCCTAGTCTTTACATTGCACTTATTTCATTAGAAAGGAACACAAACCAAGACATGAAGCCTCTGAGGTGACAGGAGATAAGCACCACTTCAGCCAAGTAACAGTTGATATTGATATAGCAAGACACACAATAACATGCAGCTCAGGACACACTTGTCACCTTTTTCACCATGTAGCGAGCGATAGCTTGACGCCATTGGTTTCACAGTGTGTGACGTCAGCCGTTAGCTAGCTAGCGTCCCTAATTTAAGGACGGGGCAGTTTGAGTCTTCTATTAGTCTTCTATTTCTCCGGACAAAGAAAAACTGGGTTGACTACTGTGGTTAGCTAGAGAGCTACTTAGGGACAACATAGAGCATTACGAGTGCCAGGAGACATTGGGGCACAAACGGTAACTGCTCCCATTCTTTCCCTAAAAATGCTTTACAGCCGGCACCCTCGCTGCAGGCGTTTCACTGCCAATGGCGTCCCCTCCAGTGAGTATCAAGTCTCAGTATAAACAATGCAGACGCTGAATGCTGGGCCTGAACTAAAGAGCACATCAGACATCTACAGCAGTTACACACATCACAGCCAACGTTTTACTGAAGGATATGTCTCAATTCTTGCGGGATGGAGAAGCCATAGCTGTAGTCCATCTGTTCTGCAACACTACCAGTGCCAAGTCAGTAAAACAGTTGGGGTGGGGAAGCGGGAGGGGGACACACAAATTAGTTGTGAACCCCAAATGAGCTCCTTTAAGGAGCGACTGCAGCGCCCGCGGTTCAATGTGGATGGTGGAGTCGTGCACTTTATACGCTCTGCGTCTGTCATTACCATGTGAATGGAAAGCTGATATGGAGGCCACAGCTCGTAGCCAGGCCCTCGATAACAGATCTGGGGGGTGAAGAAGGCAAACCGCTAGACACGGCGCTGGTGAATAACATCCAGGTGCATGTCCTGCTGTGCTTCCTGTTCCTGTACTAGGAGTCGCTCTAACATCCCTCGCCTGTGGACAATAGCTGACATATCCAGCTCTGGTTTATAGCTAGCCGTCCATTCCTACCTCCGCGGTTAGGAATAGTCTGAAGGCGATGAAGAAGGAGAGTAGAGGCGGGCGTTTCCACAAACAGGTTTGAATTGCAGTAGGATAGAATTATGAAGGAATTTCCTCCAGATTTCAAGCTGTGGGAAAATCAGTTGCAAACAAAGGACAATAGACAGATGTGGCACCCCTTCAGAGAGGAGAAGGTAGGAGAAGGAGGTCACTTCATCGTAGGAGTCAGACAAAGGGGGCTTCCCATGGGAACCAGGAAGGCGGAAGGAGACAAACGAGATCCTCGTGGATGGCATTATGAGATAAAACAGTGAAGCGGCAGTGAGGGTGGGTAAGAGACAAAGACAGTAACAGTCACGTTAATAAAGAGAGAGAGATGACTAATTTATAAACCTCTCATTAGGTTTATACTTGAACTTAAGATGGTTTCCAACAGCATGATACACTTTACTTAAGCCGGTTCTAAGATGCCCTACAGTATAAATCCAAAATTAACTTAAAATTGATGGCACCTACTGTAAAATGTTGCAGGAGCAAAGAATCCCAGAGTTTATGGAGAAATATTATACAAGAATTGCTTGATTAGGCTACAGCGTGTCTTCCTTTGCAGATCACTGTCTAAATCTATGTAAACAAATATAATGATAATTATATCATTATAATTACGGTCATTGTTAGGCAACGTTTTTCTAATTTGACACACTAACATCACATCTTGCAATGTACTTAGATTCAGTTTTCTAAGTGATCACTTAAATGACAGAAAATCAATTTTATACTGTAAATCAGGCCCATGGTCTGCAGTTTCTGAGAAGAAACACACATACAGGAGCTGTAGGAAACCATGATAGGGGTTGCGGACCAATCTTTAACACTTTATGGTAGGGGTTAAGGCGGTTCACTCCGTCCAAACTGAAACGTTGTGGGTCAGACGCCTGCTGTAAGCATCCTTGAGCAAGATATCTTACCTTGTGTATCTATGAAACTGTACTACTGTAAATACTAAAGTTTTTTAAAACTAAACGACATCATTATACATTTCAAAAGCTACTGACAAATTAGGACAGTAACTGCCACTCTGAAAATATATTCATCTCACTGTGCAGCTCTACATACATACATATGGTCACAGATTAATGGGAGCGCATACTGTACTCGTAGATATAAAATCAGGTGGCATTCTGCTTTAAGGTATGTGATTTAACCTTGGGAATCCCTGTCCTCTCCCTTCCCATGGCTGAAGGGCTGTGCATACGGCTATACGGTCAGGCTAAGGATTAGGTGATGATAGGCGCAGCAGGCTAGATGCGAGATCAGAAGAGGCCAACCTTTTAACACATCATTGCATAAACATAGAGCTCATATAATCATCATGAAAGACAAGGGACTAAACACTTAGCTGCCTATGCTACACAAGGAATAATACCAGTTAAGAACTTGCTGTTAATCCCCTTTTTGTGTTTGGTTATCCAAACAAAAGGCATATCTGGTCTTAGACTGTTAATTGTTCTTCTGTGGCAAAGCCTTCCCCAGCCCTCTAAAATTAACATTTATTGCCCCTTTTACTGACTAAATCTCCTTGACTTTGCTCAATGACTGGTTACATGGTTTCACAGTCGTTACCGTGGTGTGACACAAGAATGCCAGAGCGCTTCATGCTAAGCCTACACGTCTGCCACACTATAAAACCCTATAGTGCCACTGTTTGGCTTTGTTGACACGCCATAAACATGCCTGCCGTGATAGATCAGGCCAGACAGCAGGTGGACCGTGCCCCATGAACCCACGGACCCCTCTGACTCACACAACAGCGGCTCTCTGCCCATTGATCTTTCCATCCGTCTGTGTGTCGCCCACCGCGGCTTTCAAACGGCAGCAACCTGACAGACATGTAAACTCATCCCGCTTCCTAAAACAAGCCCAGATGCGGAGTGAACTCCAGCTGCATTTGTTTAGTAAACGTGTCGCCGAATGACTGTGGGGGAGGCCGAGGGGGGGGGGGGGGGGGTTAATTCAGCGGAGCGAGGCTGGGACCCTTCAGACCACCTGGACACACCCAGCAGATTCTTTTTTTAATGCTTTACTAAAGAGAAGAATGTGCAACCCCCAAACCACTAAACACATAGACACATGCAAACATGCACTTAGATTGACATAAATATTTACGAGATGGAGAATGACATCTGATTGAGTATTGGTGGAACGTTTTATGTGCCCAGGATGTTCATTTCTGTTTTGTTTTGTTACGTCTTAGCTTCTTTTCAGATCAACATATGCTTCACATTTGTAAAACAGTGTACAGAAGCGATCACTCCCTCATTTAAATGATACCTGACATTATCCAACCCTACTCAGTTTAAAACACAACCCTTTATTACTCATGTAAACAACACAGTCAGAACTGGGTTGGTAAATGACTTGGAAGCATGGTGGCAAGTCCAACGGACTACTGTCATTATGCATTGAGTTTGAGTTCAAACCTGCTGCAATATTGGATAGAACACCCTGGCAGCTGAGATGCAGCAGATGTTAATGATAGTCTGGCCGCTGCTGTGGATGGAGAATTAAGATCATAGGATTGTGGAGCTCAGGAGATCCATGGCCACACAGAGAGACAGTAGGTAAGTATGGACAACAATGTGATTGGAGTGAACAGAACTCAGGCTGTTTGCCTGAACAGGAAAAAGGAAACCAACTGTCAGGAAGACAAGGGCGAGTAGCTCTGAATAAGTCCATAAATAAGGACAGCAAAAGTGCAAGCTGTATGTCCACATATAGCCAGGCAAGATAATAGCTTTTAAGGAACTATAGGTCCACTCTACAACAAAGAAAGACAGGACTTTTTATTTCTAATTATATATGTATATATATAATAATATATATATATAGCTTATATAGCCTTAACCTTGCAATACAGTATCTGAAGTGTTTTCATTTATAGACAGCCCCTCTTACCGCTTGTGATATACCGAAGCTGTCTCTCTGTTCAGTTGCGTCCCAGCAGAGTAGGTTTTGTACAGTCCTGTTCTCCAGGTCCCCTGAGCACAGGCGGTCAACCACAACACCAGCACAGTCCAACATAAACTTTTTCTGTAAAGCGCGGACGCGCATTCACTCTGACACGTTCCCATTTCCGTGGCGTAAAAAGTGTGCTACTGCCTGAAAATTTTCTAATAAGATTATACCAGCTGGAAAACTGCCGGTGGAGTTTCCAGCTCGAAGAAAATAGTCAAAGAGTCAAAGAAAAGAGCGATTTGTTTCTAAAAAGACGCGCATCCCATCCACTTATAGTTCGCAATCATTCACTTTATAAAATTGACCAAAAATTACTGCCACTAAGTCGAGGCTAAATTTAAATAGAGTAACAGATCGACATGAATAGAATAGATAATGCAGTAGTCGTTGAGTACGCAAACAATGTTGCTTCAGCTTTATCCAATAGTTCTGCGTGTCGCTATTGATTGCTTGAGCAAAACCACGATGGCAGTGCGTTTGTTCTCTGCCTCCCACTGACTGCGCGCATTTCAAGACGAGCCTCAGTGTGCGTGAAACGGTTTTATAGTCACCTCGACTCATATAAATGCACAACTGAAGTTCTTATAGTCTACCCTGCCCAGTGTTGATGCATTATTGCCTGTTAACTTCTCAGGGTTGATGCGCCTATGTCATGGATATATAAATAACAAATTAAGAACCATCCCTAAAATCACTATCATACAATGTGTGATGACATTGTCTACATTTACAATTGTATTTTCACGTGGCTAAATAAAACAGTTTTGCTGTTGTTGTTGGTATAGGCAATTGCCATCAGAAGCTGTAGTCTACAGAGTCGCCTACAGTATATGGCAAATACAGGAGAACATTTGAGGTTTCCGTCTGTGCCCACGGATGTGGGACCTGTAGGGTTACAGTAAGCAGTATCCACAGGGTGGTGGTAGGCCTATACTGCTCTAAGCCAAACACCTGGCGCAGCAGTTACAGTCTGAGGTCAAAGTATATGTGGTTGGGGTGAATATTTCTCAGGTCTCATGGTGGGCATAGTTAAAGTCTTCAGGCCATTGGTCAGAAATGGGAGATCAATTTAAAGCAACTGCATTACACTGAGAGTACATGACCTGACTGCAAGTAAGTGCTGAGTGACTGACACCACTCTCCACTCCACCCCCTACAGAGAACAGTTAAAATATTAACAGCTATTAACAGCTATCTGATATCTTGAGGAGTCCACATTTAAGTTTCAGATTATAGCACTACATAAAACTGCATATTACTGTATAATTTAGTGAGAATGATATGCGTGTCAAACACCAGAACAACAACATGAGAAATAATATCCCCCCCCCCCCCCCACTGGCATTGATAACCCACTGTGGCCCCTCATTGAAAACGTTAGCCCACCTCAGGGCTAACGTTCATGTTGGGTGGCGATGGTGTGCTGGGGTGTGGGCTTATGTCGATTAATTCCACAACAAAGTTAGGTTACTGAAACATTCTTCACCTACACACATTTTGATTATATACATTGGCTGTAGACGAATCATTAATGGAATCAATCAGTCAGACCAATTGTTTTGATTAAAGCTGTGCCGTGGAGACAATATTGGGCATTTAAACTGGCAACGTCACTTAAATATACAACATATAATAACGTCACTCTTTTGTTCATGTTTACACGGTAGCACAATCTGGTCGGTGGTTTCTTCCTGACAAGTCTGGCCATCCAACTGTAATTCCATGTTCCAACCACTAGTAGCAGCATAGTACTGTAGTAAACCTTTACCGGCTACTCTTGTTTTAACCACACTGTAGAGTAGAACACTAGCAGAGGCATATTGTTTTTCCTCCTGACGACTTACCCTAGATTGCAGTAGCCTGCATATCATCTAGAATTATTATACATATTTTGGTCCTGACACTCACACACACACACACGCACGCACGCACGCACGCACACGCACACACACACACACACACACACGCACACACACATATATATATATATATATATATATATATATATGGTGCCTGCCTTTAACTTTAATTAATGTATGTTATAATTTTTAACATATGGATATGTATTGTTATTGTGTATAGGCCTATATGTGATTAGACATCAAAGGTAGGCAGGGGAGAAGTGAGAAGTAATTTTTTTTATTGTGGGTAGTGACAATTATTCCAGATTAATTCAGATGAGATTTCCGTGATAACTATTTGGGAGTAACACATGGCACCAGATAGGGACAGTGATAGCTCACAGCTGCTATGTGCTTCCACCTAGTGGATAAGACAATATTATCTTATTCACATTATAGCAATCAAATCCCTAAAGTACCCCAATCCCTAAGGAGCTCAGTAGGCTAGATACTACCTTCTTAATTTTCTGACCACTTTTTTTTAAATGTAAAATTCTAAGGACTATAACCTCCTGCTTCAATATATAAGCAGTCCAACCAACATATAATGCTTCACTCCTGCATTCAATAATATTTATTTATGCATTCACAATATTATACACTTAAACAGATTTTTTAAATGCCCTTACATTAATACACACATACAGTACTGAAGACAAGTGGTGCTTCCCTGTCACGTGTGCACGTTTCTTCTAGTATTCTTCAGACCAGCTATTATCTCATCTACTGCACTGCAGTCTGCAGTTGATTTATCTGCATATCAACTGCCTTGAGATGTCATCGCATGGCTGACCTGGTCGTACATGGCTCTTCTCAGATGCACAGGTACAGTGGTCTAGTTCTGCTTTCTCTGAAATCCTTGTCTTCTCATAAATACCTTAATCTCATTTCCTTGCATCTTCATGTTAGTTTCCTGGTGTATCTGGCGGAGGGTTTTGGGTGTTTGTTCTGGTCTCCTGAGCACCCACTCTCTATGCCTCAGATATTTTAGGTCCTGGATCATGAACTTTAGACGCAAGGACATCTTACACTCCCTGAGGATTTCGGTAAGTTGAGAGAAACATTGGTTCATGTGATTTCTTGATGTCCCAAAGTCCAGGTCCTTTCCTACAGTGCTGAGCAGCTTGCAGAGACACTCCAGGGATTGCTCTGTACGCTTCTTGAGCAGTGTGTCCACACAGTGGTGGATGATGGGCCAAGTTAGCATCTTCAGCTTGTAGAGCTCACCAATAAACGTAATTAATCCAATAGAACGCAGACGGGCCTTGTCCTTAACGTTCTCAAGCTCTTCTAGGGGAGGTTTCCGCATCATAGCTGATGAAGCACATTCCACCTTCCTTTGCTTCTTCTCTAACACCACATCATATTCCTGCTCCCTCTGAAACTCCTTCTGGCAGCGGTCTAACAGCAGTTTTCTGAAACTTACTGTGGAGTGTTTGTTCGTCCTGAGCACCTCAAGGGTGGCAAGTCTTTGACACATCAGTCCATATTGGAAAGAGAAGTTGGGCTCACGGATGGCCTTCTCAAAAATTAAGTCAGTGACTCCTTTCAGAATCTGCTCTGTGTCAATGGCCAGCTCCGTCACTTGTTTCATCAGTCTGTCAAACATCTGAGGTGTTAATTTATTAAGGATGCTCTGTACTTTCTTGAACATCTCCTCAGTGTGACTGAGTTCTCCAGGGCCAACCCTCTTCATTCGAGGTCTCCAAGCATTCTCTGCTTTATTTAGTTTGACATCATCTTTCATGGAGAGGCCTGTGATGACTTTCCATGATGTAGGATTCCACTGTAGGAAGACCGCCGATGGACCGTTGCCTCCTGACTGTGACATCCCCCTAAATGGGAACTCAATGCAATCCAGCACAACATTATCAATAGGTTGGAGATCCTTGGGCTTTTTAACACATGCAGGCTTGAACTGGAGGGCCAGCAGAAAATCTTTTTGATAAGATATCTTTACACTGGACTGGTTCATGAACTGGGAAGCTTGTTTCATGTTCTCCTGGCATAGAAAGCTTGTTACGTGAAGCTGGTTCTTAAGTCCATCGTCACGCACAGAAACTGTTTTGTTTTCTTGCCTGGCCAGGGTGGCGACTTTGGACTGTTGTACAGCTGCCTGCAGGGAATCTTTGTCTGCTTGCAAGGCTTTTTTGTCACTCTTGAGCTGTTGGAGCTCAGTCTGTAGGACATGGCAGTCATTATTGACTGTCTTGAGCTGTCTGAGCTTATTCTGCAGCTCACATTTGTCTATTTGCCAGGCGCGCTTGGCAGTCTTGAGCTGTTTGAGCTCATTCTCCAGGGCATATTTGTCTATTTGCCATGTGTTCTTGGCCGTCTTCAGCTGTTTGAGCTCATTCTGCATGGCATACTTGTCTGTTTGCAAGGTGTGCTTGGCAGTCTTGAGCTGTTTGAGCTCCTTCTTCAGACCGTCCTCTTCTGTTTGCCATGCCTGACTGGCAGTCTTGTGCTCATTCTGCAAAGTGTCCAACTGCAAAGCCAGTTCATTAACTTGCTTCTGAAGCTTGTTATTAGTCTTAGAGAGGACATTTTTCTCTGCCTGTAGGATCTGGCTGTCGGTCTGGCAGTTTAACGCAATTAGCAGTTTATCCCTCTGTTCTCTACAGACCTGGCTAGATATCTGTAGCACGGTTAGCTCCTGCTGAAGATTCACCCCATGGTTTTGACAGGCCTGGTTGGACATTTTGAGCTCTTGAAGCTCCTTCTCAAGGGAATTAATTTTTTTCAGGAAGGCCTGGACTACAGCCTGAGCAGGCTCATCCAGAGTTTCTATGGTTTGTTAGTCTGTGGCAGTTGGGTGGGCCAGATATGTGTTCTTCAGAAATTTGGTCTCTGCCTTGAGGTGAGTTACCAGGTGAGAGATTTTCTTTATCTTCTGCTTGAGGAAAACACCGGTACTTACTTGAGTTGCCATAGTATTGGTTAAATAGACAGTTCTCACTGTGTCACTAATTACTGTTGCTCTACTGAATGTTCAGAATGTTGTCAAAATGGAACTGGCCACGCCCTCATATGGAATGTGTAATTGTCTTGGAATAGGCCATATGATGTCATTGGAACATGGCCAGACACACACACACACACACACACACACACACACAGTAGAGGTGTACAGAGATGTCATTATCTGTATCTGTATCTATGTTCCGATATAGAAGACTGAAAGTAGGCGTGGTTTATACCGGAAGTCATGTTTTTAATTAAACACATCCAATTTTTGATCGTCAACCTGGGTGGGGGAGGGGTGTTAATTGTGACAACAATAGAGGTAAAATTACAGAGTCAGAGTGCAGTTTTCTGATAAATGTGTGACCTAACTCCCACTTCTATAAAGAAATAGGAAGGGAGACCATCTGCAATGATGAACTGGAACATATAGTATAAGGTCAATCATAAATTCTTGATTAAATATCCGTTTCTATGGCATTATCTTTTCCCTGATTGGTCTGGCAAAATGACTGTCAATCACATGAACACGTGCACACAGAGCTGCAATAGGTTTGTATATGGGCTTTGCAAGTGCAGACAAATGGGCTCCAAAGAGAGGAGGGGGTGTGTTTTTGGGTTGTTTACAAAATATTACTCTATTTCCTTATACATTTTCTTTAGCTAGCTCTCGTTGCAACTCTGAAATCCTATACATACAGCAGTTTTTTATCAAAACTATATGAAATTTAGTATAAATATGTGAAAGGTTGGAGACTGGAGAGGTCATTGCGGTCATCAATCATATTGACTGTCATTTCCATCATTTTATTGTAATTTCAAATTTCAATATTCCTCAATCATAGAGTTTTGGAAACAGTGAGGTAACAATAACATTGATATATGCCTGCACATTTAAAAATAGAATATGTTTTTAAAATATGTTAAAACAGTTGAAACAAATGAATATGTTAAAACTTTGTGAAATATCTGTCAAACTGAAATTCATGTATTAATTTATTTTCTGTGCAGATTAATAACAGTATAGGGCGTGTTCTAAAAATAGCTGTGTTGGTTTCAACATCCTGTACTGAAGGAGGAAAACAGCAGGCTTGCTTCTGTAACTTAACATTTAAGAAACTGTGGATTCTGGGATCTCGTTGTCACGTGGAGGAGCTTGTGGCACATACATGTCCTGGCAGACAAACAAAGATATGGAAGAGAAATAACAGAGAGATGGCAAAATGTCATACAGGAGGGAGACATTAACCCAATTAAAACTTGTGTATTGAGACTATTAGAACATGTCTTTCTGACATATCCTGTACACTGTACTACAATATCCCTTCAATAAGGCATGTTGGGCAGAGCCAGATCAGCTCTATAGAAAGCTCTAAGAACTTACTATGAGCTGGTGGTTTGTGGCACTCTCCATCAGCTGCTTGACTGAGGGATCCTGGCAGAGGATTGAGAAAGGAACACGGCCCTTGGGCATGTAGCCCAGCTTCTTGAATATACCCACCAGGTCCTAAGAGCCAAGATACATGATAATAAATACGGAATTAGATTAAATTAGATGTGACATCACTCTATCCTGCTAGGAAAGCTGTGCAGAGCACAAGACAAATAATATAAGCCTTGCTTTATTTAGCATATTTCGTACACAGGACAATTCCAAGTGCTTCACATCCAATAAGGTTACGGGAAACCAATCCTATATTTGTTGATTCAATTCAGCATTGTCCTGTGTAATGCTGTACTCCCTTTACAGGTAACTGCTACACATGTGAAACGTGGAAGTAATTTATTTTCTGCTTATGTTTTTCCAGATACAATAGAGTTGACTGGGAATTCAAAAAAACATGTTACAGGTAGGTTCTCCACAAAAGGAATAGAGTATAAGGTGTTTTATTTAGGGCTGTCAAGCAATAAAAAATATTAATCTAATTAACTACAAGCTTTGTGATTAATTAATTGAATTATTCACATAAATAATTATTAGCCTTTTCCTCCATTTTTTGTGACCAGGCGTCAAGGCAATGACAATTCAATACTGCACTGACATCTTGACCTTAGATGAAAATCAGGTCCTTCCATCTCCAAAAGTAGTGTCCAGCCACTTGGTATAGTTTTGACAGTGACCTCTGACAACAATAGTTTTTCAGACGCATTCTCACCTACGCTGTGTGAATTCTCTGGCCACAGCAACAGTAAGATCAGCCAATATTCGCCTCCCGTTCACTTCCATTCTATGCGAGCGACAAAGCAAATAAAACCTGCTTCCTGTGGCAAATCAAAATCACATCTTCCCTTCGTCCAGAGTTCAACACAGTGGAACAGCTGAATTTGCAGCCTCAGCCAACATCAAGGACGTGTGTGTGGTTGACTACACAAGGCTGCAATTGTAGTTGTCTTAGCGAAGCAGGTTAAAATAGTGGATACTTTGGTTATTGCTGTGTCTAACCATAGTCTAACCAGACGGTTTTGTACAATGTTCCTAATGATAACTGCAAATTTCCCCCTACTCATTTTCCTATCACAAAATATAAACCGCTCTTGACAAATCTGCTTGTGTGACCAACAATCGCTGACACAGCACTTCAACCAGGAAAAGGAGTTCCGTGTGTGTCTCACCTCCTGCACTGCCCACCTTTAGCACAACATACAGTATGCATTTTGCACCGGAAGGCAGCGGTCTATCGCCTGCCTAGTCTTTTTTATTCGCCTATGTGTGACTTGTAATGACTTGTAAAAGTTGGTAATTTGCATGTAATTTGCCTTAGCAAAAGTAAGTAAGGGGGAGGAGCGATCTGTGAGATGAATCTGCGTTCATTTTTTCTATAAATAATGAAATGGAATGAAGTCATTATTTTGACAGCCCTTGTTTGAATGAGTCCAGCATTCCAGGCAGTGCGTGTTACAGTATGTGGTCCTCTAAACCTGAGAGCTATGGCTCCACCCACTACCTCTGTGTGCTCTTCGTGGCTCTTGCAGCCTGGGTGGAAGCGGTTGCTTCCCGCCATCTTGCTGCCAGTGTGACAGATGACAGCAAGAAGAGCAGGGATCGACACTCCCGGTTCCCCAACAGTCTCCTCTTCCTCTTTCTCCTTACCCTCCTCTCCTTCTGCGCTGGTAAAACCCATAGCGTCCTCTAGGTTTGATACAGACTGACACGCACACACACACACACGCACACACACAAGCAGCACCATAAGCACACAGTGATGCTGCTATGGTGTACGCTGCAGATGTTAGTGTGTGTGTCCAGCCACCTCCAGCAGCCTGTTGCTGTTCGGGGGCTCCAGGCGCTGGCCCAGCACCACGCTCAGGGCTCTGGTAAAGCCCTGGCAGGGATCAGGGTGGGCCGCCAGATAGCGCAACATGCACACGTAGTCCAGGCGAGGGGGAGAGGACGAGTGGTCGGCAAACACCTGGAAGAAGAGCTGTAAACAAGCAGAATATGGAATAAACATTTGAAGATGAAATATCAATAGAAAGAACTGTTGCTATGTGGTTACCTTCTGTAGGCTAGCCAGGCGGTTATAAGGTAGCGGCTCGCTGGGGTCTTCAGCAACAGGCTGGTCTATGGAGAACCACAAGTCTGTCTGTGATGAAGAACGACAGGGAGATCTGTTTAACTCATCCTGGGCCTAGCGCATAGAGTCTGCATGTCTGTCCAGACCATAGACACAATTACAGCTATTGATCTTAGTGTGTGGTGGTGTGGTATGTGTGCCAGGGCAAACCTGTAGGTACTGTTCCCAGGTGACATAGCCCGTGTTATTACTATCAGCTGCCTGGAAGTTTTGCAGCACAGCAAGCAGCTGATTCAGAGAGGGCATCGGCCAGGGGAGGGCAGCACTGAGCAGAAACTGACGCCAGTCCACCAGCTCAGATTTCTGAGTCAGTAGAGAGACCACCTGCGTCAGCTAGGGAGAAGAGGACAGGGGAGGAGATGAAAGGAGAATAAATAAAGGACAAGGAGAAAACATAGGCCCCAGAATACTTTATCTTCGTGTAACTAAAACGTGGGCCTCGTGGCAGTCTGTGACGAACGCCCAACCTGTGTTTGTGCCACGATGATCCAGGGCTCAGTCAGGGATTGGAGAGAGATGAAGTCCTGAAGCGCACATGAGAACTCCTCTTTGGGCATCAGGCCTAGCAGGATTATGGAGATGATTATAAGTAAGAAGTGGTACAGCCCGGACAGCCACTAATGTCTCGACCAATGTGTGTGTGTGTGCCATAGTCTGTATGTATAAATGGACAAACCCTCCGTGACGTCACGCATATCTTTTCTCAAGAACGTATTTGAACCCCGCTGGCCGTCACCATCATTGCAGTACCTCACCCAGCCTGTAGACCCCCCCCCCCCCCATGCGCCCTATTCATTATAATGGGAAAATGGATGGCTAATCTACCTATCGTATTTGTAACTGTACAGTTTGCATGAAAGGGAAGACTATCTATAGAGACACAAACTGTTTTTTTGAACCAGGCTGTAAACATGTTTGTTTTTGCTGTAAAGTCAGACATTTTAACAATGCTGTCTATAGGGATTGACTCCCTTTTGCAGCCAGCCTCAAGTGGCCATTCGATGAACTGCAGGGTTTGGCACTTCTGTGTGTATTCATTTCTCAGCACCGCAGGTTCCTGCTTAGTGTGTACCTGTGGGAGCGATATGGTACAGCTGTGTGTACAGGGACTCCAGCTGAGCCACTGTGGGGTCCTCCTTGGGTGGGTGGACAGATGGAGGAGGGCTAGCCACCACGTGCAGGTCCCCGTTCAGATAAAAGTCAGACGCTTCCTTAGATGGAAACAGACGGATGGGTGGGGACATTAAGAAGAAACAACAGGTTTGGTAAATATGTGTCAGTAAATGATGAATGTATTATGAATGTAGAGCCTTTTGGGTGGACACTCCTTTGTGATATGGCTAAGTGGTATAACAGGTACATACCAACACCAGCTGATACTTCAGCTGAGCGCTGGACTCAATGTGATGACGTGTCACTTCTGTTAGCTGGTCAATACTGCGTACATAGTGAGCCACGATACAACAGCAAATGATATGTTATGAGTAATAGTATTAGGTTTTTAACGATTTTAATGGTAATAGCCCCTACACCACCATACACCATAACCATTTTATGATAGAGCCATACATCATTGTTTAGTTAAGTCTGTATTTATCTTTTTCAGCAAAACATACTCCAGTCAATTAACAGAAATAATTAAATCATATATAAATAATTCAATTAAATCTATTAAAAAAAATGTGTAGGCTTAGCCTACATCTCACAAATATATTGACCTCTACTGTATATGGCTAACATTTCATTTCAGAATCACTTGGCTATGTGACTCTCTAGTAAATGGTTATTCTAGATACGTTCTCATAAATAACATTGTGTGTGTGTGTATGTGGACACCCCCCCGCCCCACCTGGTCATGTCTGCCAGGTAGCGTGCTGCTAGCTGCTCCTCCATGCTGCTGTAGATCTGCTGTGCTCTGTGCTGCAGGGAGCGCACGGCACCCAGCGCACAGACCTTCAGCAGGCCCACACGGGCCAATGCAGAACACTCTGCAGGCACACACACACACGTACACACACGTGCACGCACGTACACAGGTGTACACACGCACAGGCACACGCACACATGTGAGTTTCTAATGTCTGTATTTGTGCGTGTGTGTGCGCGTGTGTGTGTGTTACCCTCATGGGCCACGGCCGTTTCATACTCCATTTGTAGCATGGCTACAACTAGTTGTGCATGGCTCTTGATTGGGTTTGGTTCAGGGGAAGTGGAGGCAGGAGCTGTGGAACAAGGAGGAAGGGAGTTTCAGTTTTTTCACAGTGGAGGGTTAGGAACGACCCAACATCACCAAAGGTCACTAAGACCAGAGACACTACTGTATATAGAGTAGACACTTGGAGCATTTTGAATGGAGCGCTATGGGAGAATTCTGAAACGCAAATGTGGCAGTTGGAGGAACATATCCAAGTAATAACATAATCCAAAAGAGCCAATCGTCTGCTTTATAACTGCCAAGCATTAACCTATTTAACCAACCACGTGTTTGCATTGACGTAAGCCACCTGCCTCTACTGTCTTCCTAAATAACTGCCTGGGGCGTTTCAAAGATGGCTGCGAGTGGCGAGACCCACCTAGAAGGACTTTGGTATAGCACAACATACAACCCAGCCCCCAAAGGACATACCACTGGTTTCCTCTGACGGCTCCTTTGACGACTTGTTTGACGACTTGTTTGACGACTCGTTTGGCGTCTCGTTTGACGACTTGTTTGTGGACTTGGGCGACTTGAGCGACTTTGCCGCCTTGGGCTTCTTGCTCTGCCTACCTTCTGCTTCCGGGCGCCCCTCAGGGACCTCTTCAACCTTCACCTCCACCTCTTCCTCCACCTTCACCCCCGCCTCCACCTCCGCCTCCTTCCTCTTGGCCTCCGGTGGGATCTACGCAGACGGGAGTGACACAGCTCAGACCCACGAGACACAAATGCACACGCGTGGCCGTGAACACGTGCTCTGTCCCGTGCGGTGTTACCAGGCTGGCGATGACTCTAAGCGCCTCCTGGTGGATGTCACAGATACGCTGTTCCTCTGGTGGCTGGATGACAAGTTCATCCTGTGTCAATAGACAACCTGACTGTTAGGTGGTCTTACCCTTCACTGATATCGCCTCAAGAAAGACCCTAGCATGCTGATAACATTAACTGATGTGAACTAAATGAATGAACTAAAAATGTAATTGAGAAATAGAATTAAATTAGAGACTTCATGAATGACTGTGAAATACCTTCTTAGACAGGCAAGATGAACTTACCTTGGAACTGGGCTCTGCGCTCAGCGGGTCTGTTTGTTGGGTGGTGAGAGGAGGTCTGTGGGGAGAACACACTGTCAGATGCACAACAGACTCTACAGACTGGGACTGGGAGATCTGAAGGGAACACAATCTGTGCTAGCCATTGTTTGTCACAATAAGGCTTACATCTTCCCAGGCTTCACATCTATGTCCTTCACTTCTTCAGGACTGTAGAGGAGATAATTACACAGATTACACACTTATTTTAAGACCTGTTACATACGTACCTTACAATATGGAATCAACCTGTAATTGTACCCCATAGTTGTAAATGTATATAAAATACAACATAATGATATAATATTTTATAAATAAAAACACTATAAAGTTGTACGAAGAAATATTCAAACTCGCTGTGTTAACATATTTTCATTTACATATCAAATGTTTATTACTATAGTATGTATATTTCAGCCACCTGACTGTTTCATTTTATTTTTTTTACATTTTGTATATATTTCTAAGATCAAATGCTCATTACTAGTATGTATAATTCAGCCGACTGTTTTATATCTTTGTATTTGCAATGTAAGATGTCCTTGAGTGTTTAGAAAGGCGTCCCAAATAAAATATTATTATTATTATTATTATATGGGTGTAGCGATAGTCTCTCGCCTCTCTTGTGTCTCCTGAGCCGTGTCCTCCGGGCCTGCAGTGTCTAGCATGGGGAGGCTGTTGAAGTCTGGGGGCAGCTCAGGCAGCACCTGGCCAGACATGCCCAGGTAGTAGTCCCTCAGCACAAACATCGCACTGCGGAACCTCACCACCTCTATCTACAACACAACAGAGCACAGCAGTGAAGATGGAGCCACAGAGCCAGCCTATACTAGCGCAACGTCAAGACCCGCCTACTTGACAAGGAGAGGTATCTTGATTGACACGCACGACGGCCAACTACGTAACCCAATGACCAAAACCGGACGTTAAACTGAAGAATATGTTGAGAAACGTTAAATAAGTAGGCTACTATTACCGCTTAAAATGAACAGAAATAAGTCAAATCAAGCACTGATATTAGGAAACAAAGCATTGCACTAGAGTCACATGAATGAGAGAGCTGGAATTATGTATAATAAACACAATTGTGAGTGAGAATGCTATGAGCATCATTTTTACTATCTACAATCTACATACTCCACAAACTGTGGGTCACTGAGTGTGAGTGAGCGGGTCGTGAAAATTGCAAGCGGCCATTGAATGAATCAAGAACATCAATGAAAGGCGTCCGTGCTTTACTATCGTGTTGTTCCACTCATTGGTCGTGAGTAAGGTTGTGGCAAAATAGCCTACTTGTTCCTGATTGGATGGCATCCAATTTAGCCGCGTGCACACCATAGATTCTGGACCGCTCTGCTCATAAATATTCGGCCCGCACAGAGGTACAGTGGATAGGTTTTTGAAAATTATGTTACCGGTACTTGGCGTTTGGTTGGTCTCTAAATAGATTAGTTCTCTTTAGGTGGGTCTTGGCATATAACAGTTTAAGGACCCTCTACAGCATTGTCTAATCTGCTATCACACTTCCTGATAGTGCTGACAAGCTTTCAGTACATATGCACTGTATAAGCATATTATTATATAGGCTTTCAACAAAAGTTACTTATGTGATGTAGTGCTGAGATGAACCGAAGAGGCTGAGTCTACCGTGAAGAGAAGCCCACCTCCAGTAGGGGGCGCAGTGCGCCGTGTGCCAACTGACAAGAGAGCTACAGCACCTGCATGAGTCTAGTGTGGTCTTCTATGAGAATGGTCGTGTGGGTGTCCAGCCAGCCATCTCCCATGAGGCAGGCCCTCTCCTGGGTGTCTTCTTCCTTACGCTGCTCACAGATCTCCCACAAGCGCTCACGCAGATCCTAGGCATTGTGAGACACTGTGAACATACCGTGTTTCTGATGACAGCGGAGCGTGTGTGTGCGTGTGTGCGTGCGTGCGTGCGTGCATGTGTTTGTGAAGGCAGTCGGTGCTAGTTGTGTACAGGCTGTGCTCTGTATTACATCTAGTCTCTGGTGCAGTTCTGCCATGGTGTCCTCGTCCTCTCTCATGTCTTCGGGTATGCCGTTGAAGTCCTCCTGCCACTGGGACACGAACTCCTGCTTCAGGTCTGGGCGGCCCAGGTAATGCTTATATTCCTCTCTAGGAAAACAGGTAAGATTTATGTTGGGCTGCCCCACAAGCCACAGGTGATGCTTATACTCTCTAGGAAAACAGGTAAGATTTATGTAGAGCTGCCCCACAAGCCACAGGTGATGCTTATACTCTCTAGGAATACAGGTACGTTGTATGCTGGGCTGCCCCACAAGCCACAGGTGATGCTTATACTCTCTAGGAATACAGATAAGTTGTATGTTGGGCTGCCCCACAAGCCACAGGTGATGCTTATACTCTCTAGGAATACAGGTACGTTGCATTTTGTATGTTCAGAAGCTCTGCCCTACACACTGAAACGCATTGCGAAGCATAGGGCATTGTTGTTGTGTGCGGTTATGCACAACTTGTTTGTGTTCCTATTTACAGAGCCAGGGCTGTGTAGAAGTATCCTATTATTTTTTCAGCGCACACAGAGGATGGTAAATTATCGTCCTCTGTGTGTGCTGAAAAAATAATATGGTTACTAAAACAGAGTAATGCGAGTTACTTGGTGAATATGACGAAACGTGTATAAATGTGCTTACAACTGGCTTACAATCACAGACTACTTTTAAATCGTTTAAAATATTTTACCTACAGTTTAATATCGATATTGGGCAACAGTGGCGTGTGTACGCATGCGTGCACAAGGGGGCACTGCGACAGTGCGCTGTGAGCTGTGCTCGTGGCGCAGAAGGCTTGTTTTGAGACCTGATGTTGAAGAGGTGCCTGATAATCAGGCTCTGCTCTGAGCGCAGACTCTGCAGCATCTCCTTGACGTTGCTCACGTACAACTGGCACGTGGTCTTCCAGTACTGGCACAGGTACGCTGGGATCTCCTGCAGGCAGCAGGGGAGGGGAGAGGAGATGGGGATTGAAGACATGAGAGGGAAGGAGAAGGAAAAGAAAGTAGGAGGAAAATAGTCTGAGAAATCATTAAACGTTTTAACAAACAAACTCAGACAGGATCGTCTCATTATTTCATATATGGCTATAATAGAACATTGAGATACTGTTTGTATAACTTTCCCACACTACACTTATACTGTACAGGTATATATACAGTATAAAGCATATTTACAGTATCTTTTTAGAAAGAGCAATGCTGAATAAGGTTTAAGGTAATAACACAATTGTAACTACTTGACAGACTTTGTTTTACAGTAATACAACACACAGATGGAAGCTATATTGTGTCATACTGGAGGAAGAGGTTCATCCACATAGATGCAGCCAGATGATCCTGGCCGAATAGCAGAGGAACCTCCGCTGCCATTTGGGATGTTCTCAATGGTTGAACTGCAAATTGTATACCTTCTGCGTTTTTCTACTTATTGACCAACATATGAGAATAAACATAATGTGCAAGTTAAATTAATCACACACACACATACATAAAACATTACAGTTTCTTGAAGCCTTCATGCATTTTCTCAAAATTGTAAACACAAAACCCAATTTTCTAACTACATTCAAAAAACCTCTGATTTTGCCTCAAAACAGAATGATCTGTTCTCAAAATCAAACAATGTTTTCAGATTATACCACAGCCAATACAAAGTAAATCACTACTGGGTATTATTTACACACAAGATAAAAAAAATGGAAGTGCGATAATCTTTTTGCCATTGTGTTTAAGATGTGACATATGTGTTCAAGTTTTATTTGACTTCTGACACCTGTGGATTCAGTTAGAATACTAGTTATATAAAACATACTAGTTACTAGTTAAATCTAGTTAATCTAACCTTTGTGGGAGCTCTTAGGGAAAACATCTGTTTCAGAACGTATAGCCCGTGTTGAACCTGAATAAGAGGAGAGGAAATAGGCCTCATATTCATTATTCATTCATCATTATAAGAATTGGATGTTAGCGTTGAAAAGTAACTTTAACTAACTAGCTACCTTTCTTCATGTAAATTGTCCGTTTCACAACAGAATCAACCATCCTGTAGAGCTCTGCCTCATCAACATCAGCATCTAGCCGTACCAGAATGCTTTGCTCAGCTTCAAACCACTTCTCCAGTTTAGGCCAGGCGTCATGGAATGCTGTCATGCTATAGGAGAGATGGAAAGGGTGGAGAGGGGAGGGGAGGAGAGGAGAGGAGAAAAGAGAAGAGAGGAGATGAGAGGAGGAGAAAGGGGAGGAGAGGAGATAAGAGGAGGGGAAAGGGGAGGAGAGGAGAGGAGGGGAGAGGAGAGGAGAGGAGAGGAGAGGAGAGGAGAGGAGAGGAGAGGACATGCTCTCACTAACCTGTGTTGTGTCTGTGAGTTCGCCATGTTCTTATTAAAGTCAGAGGCGGCCGTATCAGCAGTATCAGCTCCATCAACATCAGCAGCGGAAGGCTCCTGGGTTGAGTCAGGTGGTGCTGGCTCCACCGTGCCCTCCAACACACCCTGCTCTGCAGCTACAGATAAAACAGTTAGGTGCGCGCGCACACACACACACACACACACACACACACACACACACAAACGCTAGCAGCTAGCATGCACAACGTACAGGTGTTGATAGCCCGGCTGAGGGCGCATTCATCAGAGGTGTCCAGCAGCAGGGCCAGGTGCAGGACCGGAGATGGAGGTGGCGGAGGCTTGGGCGCGTCAGGTTCACGAGCCAGTTCATTCCAAACACTTTGCTTCTTACTGTCAGCAGCTGGGTTCCTGGGACCCACCAAGCCACCAAGGGCTTTCTCCAGCAAATGAGCCTGGGTGATGTTCATGGGGAAACCGTCCAAAATCCACCCTGATTTAGCTGGGACCTGCCTAACAAGAGAAGTAATAATGTAATGAGGTGGAGGCAACCACAGCATACAAAGGTTCAAAGACACTTAGGAAACATTGCCACATATGTGTATCAAATAACATGGATATGCCATGAGACAGAAGGAGTACATTGTAATATACTACATATTTCTCTGACACACTGTAATAAGGCTGTATGATGTCTGCTGAAACTGGACAGCCAGTATCGAGGATTGTATGTAAAATTTTCAATAATTGGCAATTTGCTAATGTAATGTTTTGTTGTCAGATCCATTCTGTTATAGATCCATTCACTCCTTTAAAATCAACACCACTCAATCAATACGTAGGACATTATTACACCGGGTGAGACAGTATTAGGCTACGTTTTGCTTGCAAGCTTACTTGATAGCCGCTACAACTATGTCCACCAGCAGATCATCGGGAATGACTTGACCACTCCTCCTCACTGCCTCTGCAGACACGCCAAGCAGGGTATGCATGGGCAGCTAGCATGGGTTTGAACAGGGAGGGATTAATGCTACATCACTGCATTGCACGCGTCACTCAATATATTACAAATGCATGGGACAAAACACAAGCACAGCACCGCACAGCGCTGTACTACTGTGTGTTCATCATGGGCACCTACGCTTGGCCTCTCTGTCACTTTGAAACACAATCGCACACTTTCTCTCTGCTTATTTGACTGGTAAATATGTCCCAGTGGTCTTCTTAATGGTCAATTTCATTTCCACCCCATGCTCAGAGAAGAAACTCAAACATTAACCATAACATTATTAGGTATTTTATATATTTCACTAACCTTCCTCTTGTTGCTTTCATCTTGTTCATGCAGTTCTAGATATACAGTATACGTACGGTACACATAAAAACAAGACATATGTTATAGTCAGTGACAGATCCAGTTCATCGCAAGTGCAGTTTTTCTTTGTTTTAAATACCTTACATAAATATAAAAAATAGCAGTGACATTTATTTTCCAAATTGTTTATGTTATAACCAAACTGCATATAGTATTATATAACACAACATAATAGAATAGAATAGAATAGAATGGAATATGAATGCATTCATAGGTTTAAGGCTTCATGAATCCCTTTCCCACCCGGTTGCATCAGTGAGGAAGTCTGCTTCTGTGTTTCCTCTGCATCCTGCTGTGCATCTTCACTGTGTTCTGGTCCCTGGAGACAATATTGATGACAGATTATTCCTTATTACTGTGAAAATACGATCAGATGCGAACCACTGTACATTGTTACCAGTGTTCTCTATTGGAAAAAAAGTAGTGAACGTCCCGTGTCTGTGCGTGTGAATCGGGTATTATTAGTAGTGCAGTAGCAACTCCACGGTGTATTGAACAGCTCACCAGTCCTGTATTCTTTGAACTGTGGTGTAAGGGAGAAACACAATGTTCTCCTAAGTGCAATTAGGACTGCGTGAGACAGCGGGGTCTTCAGAGACACTCTCGTCTCATGACACTCACCTCCTCTATACTCCTGGCAGCGTTCAGGGCCTCCTGGAGCAGTGTGGCCGCCGATAACACATGGATACCATGATCTGGATACACACACACACACACTCACACTTCATGTCCCTTAAAATGGAAGGAAATCGTCGTAGTAGGGAATAAGGTAAAACAATCTGACATTGATTTGAATTGAGAGATTAAGGTCAAGTTCAGTTTACTTTATTTGTACCCGTAGGTGGTTTACGTTTGCAGAAAGTAAGTATTGAGATTAACGATTTCATTTTAAGATAATAGTGTTAAAGAGAAGAATATTCAGTATCAACAGGTGAGAAGAACATGAATAATTGCTCCTACAGTAGATAACTGAATGGAAAGAAAGACAAAAGGAGAAAAAGAAAGAATGATAGAAGTATAGTATAAAGTATTTACAGTATAGACCTACTGTATATACAATTTTGATTATTAATACTGAAAATACAAAAAGCAAGATGTATAGTGTACAGATATCATTACATGCATGTTATGTGTCTGTCATTTTCCTGCTGTGTACCTTGTGCAATCTTGTTTAGGCAGGATGTCTTGCCAGAGAAGGGCTTGCCAAGGACACAAGCTTTCAGGGTAAAATAAGGGACAGTGGGAGGTAGGGCACTTGGCTCTGGAGGATGGACAATTCTCTTCAACCGCTGGAATACATGTCCCAGAATCCAGTGGGAACCTGGAAGAGTTCTAGCCTGCCCTGCCTTCGCTGGCCATGCCCACTCACCTGCCATGTTCTGACACATAACAGATTCATTTAGGGGAATCAGAACGTGAGTCAAACTAAAGGTTGTTCCTTTACGACTTCTGTAGTTAGTTCCTGTACATGTTGCATGTGTATGTAAATGAGACAGCAGCTATGAGAAAGCGGTATTAGCTGCCTAAATATAATACTAATTGTGAAAAGGTTCAACATAAACACAGTTTATATGAACTCTCCATCTCTGACTCACAGTGTAATCATCATAATCTTGGTTGTTGAATATCTCCTGTTTCTCCAACTCTACGGGGTCTAGCCGAGCCCAGGGTTCAAACCCTGCCTGCTCGCCCTCTGCAGGCCCATACAGAGACAGGCCCCTGATCAGACTCTCCTTCCAGTCCCTCATCATCCTTGCTGGGATCCGACTGAAGACAGGATAGGAAAATAGCAGGACAGAGGAGGGCCAACTTTAATAAAACTGTGGTGACAGTCTTTGACAAAAATGGATTTGATCATGGGTTTGAACTGCTTGAGTTTCTTCATCAGCATTTATATCATGGCAACTAAAGTTTACGGTAGTGATGTCATGAACAAATGGTATATTATGCTGTATATTACAAAATATTAACACAAAATGTCAGTTTGGTTTTTGTATATACTGTGTAT
>JAODUK010000024.1:1528228-1539887 GCA_027564635.1 Typhlichthys eigenmanni
GCAACATTTTCGATATGATATTGCGCAACGTGATATTGCGATAACGATACTGAATCGATATATTGTGCACCCCTATTTGCAGGCACTTTAAAAAAATACTAGACAGCTGATTGGATGATCCATCTGTTTTTTTCCAGCAAACCTAAACCATACCACACACCAAAACCACACCCATAAAGCTATCAATAGAACGCTGATTGGTAAGTTCAGTTGCTACTCAGAGGCATTCACAATGATTCACGGATTTGTGTGTCATCCTTTTGCAGGGGCCATGGTAATCTTCTCTGTATCGTTCCAATTTTAGTATATGCACTGCCAACACAATGATGCAATGATTCCTAGGCTTTCCATACAGATTCTCGCGGCAAAATTAAACTGAAGATAAAACTAGCCTGGCAAAATCAGGACGGTTTCACAAGGCTAGTTTTTCTATGCCTTAACTAAGTTCACGCTCCACATGCGTGAGTTCCTGGCTGTTCATTCTCATAGGTTACACTCCATTCATTGCCAAGTAGGCTACCCAATCGATCTTACAAAAAAAGAAAACAAACAGCAGCCTAATTAAGAGACGCATGTGTCATACCAACGTTTCTCTGTCTGCCTTAGGATTGCATTAATGAAATGATATACTAAGCCCAAAACGTCACAGCGGCTTACTTGGAGGCGGGCCAGATAACTTTAGCCCCACACCAGAGCAAGCCCATCTCTGGCGAGGCTCTGTACAACTTGGCGCGGTTAAACTGGTAATGGAAACCCAAATCAGAGCGTTGCGGCCAAATGTGCCAGTATAAAAAGTCCCATTTCTTGTATTCCCGCACTGCTTTGTCAAGTACTGCTTATGTAACAACACATGAATCTCCCCTTAATTAACAGAGAACTACATTATCTAAAACATGTTCACAAGTTCCATGAACAATGGTGAGATCACGGCTATTGACAGAAACACAAACCTGTACTGTGGAAAGCATGGCATTTTCAAACTCCCTGTAGGCATCCCACACTGTTGATCCCTTGGTCATGTGGAGACCCACAGCAGTCAGGGCCCTCTCAAAAATTGACCTGACCTTGTCTATCCCACCAGGTGAGCCCATTCCACCAATTGAGTACTGAGCATACTCAAGCCAAATATCAGGACCTATGTGTAAAGCAACCCACACACAACAAAAAGTTAGCTTAATGCCAGAGGCACACTGTAACAGTGCCACTGTGAGCAAAGATGCATTGATTCACTCACATATATAATCTTTTACAGCCCTTTCGAAGAGTTCATAGACCTTCTCCCTATTAGGCTCCTCCTCAGTCAAACGGATTTCATCCTTGAGCCAGTCTAACCAGATCTCTGTAAGGATTAGATGAATTGTGTTTAATTAAAACCAGTGGAGACTAAATGTTATTTTTAGTTCACTGTTAGGTTGCCTTCTAATGTCACACCAACCTTCAGTGAGGGGGAAAAGCTCGCCCATCTTCTGCCTTGCACGCCGCAAACGGCTTAGCTCTCCCTCCTGCCTTAGTAGCTTGATCAGATCTACATGGCAATTGTAGTCAAAAGCATTGATTGATAGCTGAAACACACAAAAATAAGAAATGGAATTAAGAAAGGTTTAGTTATTTTGTGACGCATTAGCATGTCATATCGATAAGCATTGCATAGCCCAGTTCGTGACTTGTACCCCAGTTAAGTACATGACACGAACAAGGATATGTGAATACCGTACATAAGTATACACTTGGTAAAGCCAATCAATGAATTTGATGCTACCCTATTTAGTAATAAGTTATGTTCAAATCGTTCAAAAACATGCATTTAAATCAAATGCATTCTTTAGCATAAAAAAGGCGCATGAGGACGTAGGCTACCACATCAGGTAACTTCGCATTTGATACTGTGCGGCTATTCGGCTAAGCTAATGTTGTGTGTTAGGTTGGGTTGAGAGAAATTAAGACATAAATTAAAGTTAATTTAATAATAGTTGGGAATAATTGTAAACAATACGGTCCTTTATCCATTCTGAAGCACGTACAGTTTAGAGAGTTTAAAATTCAGTTAGCAAATCGTTAGCTTTATTAAGTAGCAAAATATAGGCTATTTATCACCCATTCATAGAGTTAGCATAAATTTGGTAGCGTTGCATATACGGTACGGTAGGGTACGGTACCTGTTCCTCTAAACGTTGTATTTCTGCTTCGTTTTCCTTTTCATCTTCTGAAGAATCGTCCTCTTCCTCCTCAGAATTTTCAACACCCATGCCCTCCTCCTCGTCGTCTGATTCAATTTCTCTCTCCATGCCTGCATCTTCTTCCATCTCTTGGAACTGCGTTTCCTCTGCGTTGCTTGAGGCTGCCATGTTGGAAAGGCTGTCTGCCTGGTAACAACAAGCTGACTTCGTGGGCGGAGATTTGCAGTAGGCATTTATTTTGTATGTTTTATATATAATACGAAAGTTTAGTTTGACTGATTGCTAGGTTTATTATTTACACAGCATTAAAAACTAAAACTAAATTATAATATGAAATATGCATACTGTAGCTAACCATTGTGAATTATCTGACCTCGTCAGATAATACTGTTTATAATTAATTAATTAATTAATTAATTAATTAATTCATTCATTCATTCATTCATTCATTAATGAATGTGTTTAATTTTAATGGCATCTAGTGCAAGTTATGTATGATGTTTTTAATCGTCATCTAGGTGTGTGCACTGCCAAAATCTAAATGGCCACACATGATTGGCGCTGCCCGGCGCTGCCCAGCCGAATCTACCACTCGTGCTTGTTCGTTGGATTCCGCCAAACATGAACATGGCGGTTACTTATTTTTATAAGTGTGCTGGTTCTTCTTTAATGTTGATGAGCAGAAGGTTGTTCAAACTTGAGTTGAAATTGCTTTGTCCGTATCACAAAAAAGTAAGTGGACCCACCTAATATGCTGTCTAAATAAACTGTTTAAGACATGGCATCCTGCCCTGGTCAGTGTGTTCGAGTGTGTTACCGGTAGTAGTCTTAAGAGTTTAAAAACGACATCCAGCTGCGGAAACCACGACATACATTTTCTCCTACCTTTCACTTTTCCTTTTATATTTCTGAGGTTGTAGATCACTATGAAAACCCGAGAAATGTGGGTACCCTAGATAAAAACGCCAAGAATGTGGGGACAGGATTGGTGGGTGCACCAGCCTGTGGTGATGTCATGAAACTTCAGGTAATGTTTGGACAAATTACACTTGTACTGTAATGTACTGTACTGGATTGTGTTGTAGTATATAATAATTGCATAAGTACATTTCTGGATTGCCTGCAGATCCAGGTGGATGAAAATGGAAAGATTGTGGATGCAAGATTCAAGACATTTGGCTGTGGCTCAGCTATTGCTTCTAGTTCTCTAGCAACTGAGTGGGTTAAAGGAAAATCGGTAAATTCAGAATGCACACACACACTGTTATACACTGATCTTTAAATTTGTGTGCACATTTTTGATTTTGTGTCGTTGCTTTTATGTTGTATCTAATTATGCAGGTTGATGAAGCTTTGAAAATAAAAAACTCAGACATTGCAAAAGAACTTTGCCTTCCTCCAGTCAAGCTCCATTGCTCTAGTAAGTTCACAAATCAATGGTAACCTTTACTGACTTGTTTATGGTCCAACAGTTTCACCTTTGTTTCTTCCTTTAGTGCTTGCTGAAGATGCCATAAAAGCAGCACTATCAGACTACAGACTCAAACAACTGGACAAAAAGGACACTATAAAAGCCAGCGTTACTGTTACTATTTAAAAAAGCACTCCTTAATTTGAGTTCAGAATTGCCCTTGTGGTTGAAACCAGCATTTTAAAAGTTACTGCTTTTCATTTAAAACCATGCTGTAGGCCCTACAGCCTGTGTTTCAAACGTAAAACATGAGCTGGGGCTGAAACGTGTGGTACTGGGGGCACTATATCCCAATCAAGGAGTGTACTTTATTAGTAATATCCCCACATAGGCATTGTACAGCATTTCTGCAGGGTGTTATGTAGATTACCAGTACAAAAACTCCAGTTTCCTAATGTACATAATTTGGAATGGATCCGAGACATTTTACTGGATCTGAATTATTTCATGTAAGATTTTTATGGACTCGGAATCTTCCATCAGCACTGATATATCACTGTGAATTTTCAAGACAATGCTGTAGATTGTAGAAAATGTAAACTTTTTTTGCCAAATACAGTGCGCATGTATGCTAAAAGTATTGAGAGGGTCCTAAACAAAACGTGCATTTTAACTTATATTTTGGCATTCATTGGCTTTCAGTTTGTTATTAAAATATCCCAGTGAGTTAAACTACTATACACTACAATTAATTATGTAAAAGCATGATTTAATGTCAAAAGGCTACTGTAAAATAAATATATATTTTTTCTATTCATATAATCATGTCATCAAAAATATGTAACACTGACTTTTCTATTGTTTATAGTTCATCTTTGAGATTGTTCAAGTGGCGCCACCCTCTGTTGGCGAATAAGTATCTTTTTCAGCAGTAGTAATACAGCTAGCATTAGCAAAGCTACCATTACACATAACACAGCCAACAGGGCTATAACCACAGCAGAGTCCTGTTTGGAGAACAGTCTGGGCTTAGGTGTAGGCAAAGAGTACGCCTTGTTTGTGGATGGCAATCCTGTCGCTTCAGTGGAGGTTGAATTAGTTAGATGATGTCCTGTTATATTGTCCAAGCACTTTATTTGCTCATTGGGGGAATTAGTACCGGTAGTTGATGTAACTGTTGGTGGACTTGCAGATTGCATTACATTAAGTAACAAGCATTCTGCATAGCTAAGCGTCCCTAAAGAGTAGTGTTTTGATAAATTAGTTGCATTACCTTTTATATAGCGAAATTCAATATGTCTTTCAACAATATTGGATGATATGTTTGTCGATCCTTCCAAATCACTTGTATTAACCAGAACGTTTTGGACACCTGGTGTTGTAGTCGCCACAGTTGAAGGATACAAGTTGTTATCTTGTTTAGATGAGCCAAGATGGGAGCTTCTCTCATTTGGCTTCAGGACCCAAGGACAGATGGCTATGACTGATAGGTTTAGAAGCAAGTGATGAGCAAGGTGAACTGGCTCCTTACACACCAGATCAGTAGCCATCTTTAGCCTGCCACTCAGAAGCCAGCGGTAAAGGTACAAGATATCACACTCACACACCCACAAATTGTTAGCCAGCTCTACAGACCGAAGGCGTGGCAGTTTGTCAAAGGTGCTCTCTGGTACTGAGCGTAGACAGTTGCTGTTGATCTTCAGAACCTGTAGGTTGACCAGTGCAGACAGTGAGGGAAGGTCTAGGGCAGAAATACAGTTTGCTGAAAGGTCCAAATGGGTCAAAGAGGCGGGAAGATTTGCTGGAAGTGTTGTTAGCTGGTTTCCCTTTAATGTCAGAAACTGTAGCCTTCCCAGGCCCCGAAGTGCTCCAGGCTCAATAGCACGAATGCGGTTATCCTCTAAATCCAGGTGAGTCAGGTTCCCCAGCTGTCGCAGAGCACCAGAGGTAATATACGTGATGCGGTTCTCCTGTAGCTGTAGGCTCTCCAGGCTTGGAGGCAGGCCACGAGGAAACCTGGCTAGGTGGTTATGACTCAGGCTGAGCTCCTGCAGATCAGAGAAGGGCTGAAGCAGGTGGTCTACGTTGCACAGCTGGTTCCTGGCCACTGACAACGAGGAAGTGTTGGGGGGGACAGAGCGAGGAAGAGACCTCAGGCCCAGCGATTCACACAGAACAAAAAAACCAGGGCGAGGACAGCAGCAACCAGGTGGACAGGTGGTTAGCAGCAGCCAGGATACAGGACAGAAACAGAGAGCCAGTAGGACACCACATCTAACCCAAGGCATGACTCACTGTGTGAGCAAGGACAGATGTCATTAGACATGGGCTGTGTAACAAACTGACCTGTGTAAAATATGGTGAATTATATTGTCAAAGCACAATACATAGAGAGCACCTTTTACAGGTATGTAAATGACAAAACACATGCCTGATAAAACAAGCACATCTCTTACCATGCTTCTCCGGTTGTAGTATCTGCAACTCCTACGAGACTGGCAGGCTGTTTGCCCAGTGGTCTTGCGTGATCCACCGTCTTGCTAAAGATAACCGCCGTCTTTGAGAATTCCAAGCTCATCAAATTTGAATGACACTCTTAAGGTGCTGTATTACCTATTCTGTATCCTCTTCACCATCCAAATTGATTCAGAGCTCTTTCTTTGTACCCCAACAAAGACTAAAGACTGGAGGAAATATAAATAAATAAATAAATAAATAGAGTGTAAAAATAACAACAATTGACCCCAAATAGTTCTTTTCCACTGTTAGGACGAGTTGCAAGTCATAAAGTAAGATGGGCCATATAGTCTCAGCGTGTATGGGTGGTCCTGTGGTTTGGCTGTGCGTCTTTCTCTCAATTCAGAAGAGTGAAAGGGTAGTATTTTCCCGAATTATTTAGCACCTTGTTGACAAAAGCACAGGGAATCTGACCCTAGTACCAGGCTCGGTCTCGCATTTCAGCCACTCCAAGTTTGTTTGCTTTGCCATCATCTTTGATGTTTGATCTTATGTTGGTGACATATGATTAATATTCATACTTTTTTTTTTTTTATTAAATAGATTTGTAAATGTATATCAGAGTAAAACGTTTTATCCATACTTTATATATTTGTTGCCACTAAATAGAATGGGTATTAATTTTTACTTTTAAGAATAGATGCATCTGACGAGGAAATGTTTTAAAAAGACAAAGGGTCATTTCAAACATTTCAAATCTTCCAGTACTGGTAAAACACCTGGTCAATTGTATTCTAATACATGCAGTAGAATGTTCACACAAGGCCATCATTAAATAAGAATTACAGCTGCACATCATTCTCTAAATAAATACTTGACATAAAATGGTTTTACTCAAGTGAAATAAATCTGTCCTTTTTCATAGGCAATAATTTAGGTCCATGTTCTGTAGTAACGTGCTCCCTGCATCTGCTTTACTGTTGAAATATTAATAGAATCTTACAGTTAGTGGTAGATCAACAGAGGCTGTACACTGTAGTCAACTCCAGGTTTTATATATTAGTAGCCTACCATGTCTTTGTGTTTGGGTATGACATGATTCTTGTTGGTGCCAATTATTTAAAACATCTGTGTGTTTAAATAGTTAAAAGACATGTTACTTTATAAGCAGTTGGGGTTCATGTCTTACGAGACAATATAATAAACATCTGAGAAGTAGACAGTTACCTTAAAATAGCCATGTGATGTTTGAGTAGATATAGCTTGAAATTACAGAGTCCACTCCAAAGCTATACTTGCTATTTGGCATCATCCATCAACTCTTTCTCTCCTAACAATCCCAATGTTACAGTGAGTCTCTGTGCCTTTCACCAGTTCTAGCCTACTTTTTAAATAATGACAGAACGTTTTGTAAACAATTTTATTATGTTTAACCAAACTGCCAGGTGACATGGAAGAGATTCAACACACAGTAACTACATTAGGGCTCAAGTTAACGGCATGTTAACATAAATGACTATGCTATCAAAATACAGTAATATTGAGCTGTGCTTCCAAAATGGCTAAAAAAATCTGATGTGTTTAAGTAAGAACAAAGGTCATACTGAGTCTAAATGTAACAGCTATAACAATTTCAACATACTGTACTAGCCACGCAAAAAAGAAAGAAAGTCAACTCACTCAGCACTCAAATATTTCTACTGTTAAATTGATGGTTAAGCATATATTAAAAAGTAAGAAATATTCCTAATATTTACGTTTATGTATATCAATAGTTTCCTGCAGAAAAAAAAATGAATCACACCTTTAGAAAATACAAACATTTAAACCTGTTTTCCAAAAATGTAAGTGCTAGTATAGACAGATTCTAAATATTTTGCAACACATCCTTTTCAAATGTCAAAACTTTTACCATTATATAATAAATATTCAGATTTTTTTTTTAAATAATCTGCAAATTGTATTATGTTATCAATTAATTGCAGCACCAAAAAATAATTTTGGGCTAATACAAAATGAGCAATGCAAATTCACAAAACAGAAGTATAAAACAAACCCATGGATAACTAATATGAATTTAAAAAAAGATTTCACAACAATTATTTTCAGCACCAATGCATTCAAGCTATATGAGAAAAATAAACTATAACACCAAACTACTGAGATCTTAAAAATTCATAGCAAAGCCACCGGCTCATTAAATAAATCAAATTTGTATGTAGCCTATTATCTATGTATATTAACGTTAGATGATTTCAGAAGAGACAGGTAGTATTTACTTTGATTACATTTGTATAGTACAAAAGTAACATAAACATAGAGGTCACTTCTTATATTTGTAAAATATACATTTACAGTAATAGTTGATGATAAGGTGATCATGGTGATAGGTTTGCATCATGACATTCAGCTTATAGGCTAACATCACAGGAGAGAGGGGAGATGAGTCTACTCCCTACAAAAGACTACACTAAGCCTCATGCTGTGGCATAAGCTATAGGCTTTTATAGACTGTTAAATACTGGATGCATACAATAATACATTTTTAACTTCTAGATGAGATAATAGGTATTTCATAAATATAAATGTTATTATCTTGCCTTTTTAACAAAAATACGTGTTAATTTTATTGTGTACATTGTACATGTCTAAATAGCAGTTCTGATTTCAGGTTTGCATTATCATTGGAAGTATCAGACTATACAGCCTTTCTCTTACTAGCTCCTCTCATTGCTAACAGTTGGCTCCCCATGCTAATGTCAAGAGCAGTCTTCGGTATAACCTAGTGGTGGGCTTTTTTGAGGTGGCAGGTACAGACCACCGGCTGGCTGGAGCTGAGCTGGACCTCCTCTCTGTGTTTGGACTGCTTGGGCTCCTCTCTCCGTTTCACCACCTCCTCTGCCTCCCTCACGTTTCGGACCTCCTGGCGTGGCGAGGACCTCACATCGCGACCTCTCTCCCCGATCAGCGCCTTAGAGGGCACGCGCAGGGTCTTCGGGGACGTCGTGCTCTGCGTCTGGAGCCTCTTGACGTGGTCGACGGCGTACGGCCGCTCCTGCGACTCGCCCAGCTGCTTGCCCCCCGCCGGCTTGTCGGCCGCCTGCTTCTTGGCAGGTGGAACGGGGGGCTTGTAGGCCTCAAGCTTGCGCTTTTGACTCATGGCGGCGGCACAGCAGATGATGAACACCATGACGATGAGCAGGGAGGTCACGACGATGATGATGAGCAGGTTCTCCTGCAGGAAGTCCACCACGCGGCTGAGGAGAAAGTCCTTGAGGCGGATCATGGTGGTGGTGATGGTGTCGGTGAGGGAGGGAGCTCCCGCGGCCGGGGTGGGGCTGAGCTGGACGGGTGCCTTGGTGGAGAAGGAGGTGGGGAAGAGGAGCTCCAGCCCTTCGTCACCGCTGCCGTCCATGGATGTGTTGAAGAGGGGAGAGGAGTGACTCCCGCTGCTAGACCACAGCAGGACCATGGCCACGCACGCCAGGTGGAGACCCAAGGACTTCATTTTCTGAGCATTGAAAAGACAAGAGTTTTGTTCAGGGCATGCGCTTCAAATCGGAGCTCATCTGGTTCTCCCAACTGTGCTGTCTGCTTTCCACAGTTTGGTTGTCTTAATCAAAGTGCACCAAGAAAAACTCCTAAATGACGAGAACAAATGTTTTCTCCCATTTCACACCTTGTATGAAATCTATTTTAGCAGTCAGGAGCAGCCATTACTTATTTGGGGTGGAGACAGTGAGTTTGGTGCTGAATGGCTTATAATTTGCAGAGGAGATGGAGGCCACCCATCCACCACACCAAAGCCAAGAGGAAGCTATATATTCCACACGGGGCAGAGAGGCGTGGGAGAGCTGTGGTTGTGGCCTCTATATTTACACAGGGCAGCAGCTGCTTCGCGACAGACTAGAGTAGCGGGAGCTGATGAAGAAAATCCTACAGACTGAGAAAACTGCATCATGTTCCAGTTGTTCCTGGAAAACAATTATAGCACCAATTGACCGAACAAGCTGTTCTACAGCCAATGTCATTTCTCTGCTTTTATCTCAATCTCTCTCGCTGCCAGTGAATTCAATCAAATAAAGAGCCTAAATGTGTTTTCAAAAGGGCACCCTTTAGTGCACAACATTGCCACCATTTGACTTCCCTGAAACTCTCAACACAGTAATTAGACAGCCTTCAGATGCATTGCATTACAGTGTGTGCCCATGTGTCCTTGTGTGGTCACACATCTTTAAAACTAAACTAGATGGCAGGAGCATAGCTGGATGTCTAGCCTTAAGGCTACAATGATCTCTGACTAGCTCATATTTGTACCCACCTATAGTTACATCTCACTCAAGCCAACTGGTGGGTCCACATTACTGTACCTTGGCTTGACCTGAAGGCCATAAGTCAATGACGCAAATATGTAATGTGTGACATAGTAAGTAAAACTTAATTGTCTGCATTACATGTGGTATGATTATGGGATGAATTCTTTCTAAAATATTGTTACGTGTTTGAATTGCACTCAATAAATTAATTCTGAACCTCATAACTGACTGATGAAATATTAGTCATTAGTCCATATGAGTCATATCACATAACATCCAAAACACCCTATGTAGCTCATACCTCAATGTGAGATTGAAGTATTCAAATGATTTGAAAACAGTAAAGGATACTTCTAACACAATATATATTACTATAGCAGGTGCTTTCACCTTCAGAAGTAAGTGTTACGCTTAAAGATATTTGTACTTACAGAATGCTATGTCTCCGCTTTGTCCTCTGAGCAGAACAAGATGGGGCAACAGAGAATGGGAGATGGACAGAAGGAGCCAGAGGGAGGCTGGGTAATGAGAGGAAACTGAGGGTGGAGGAGTGGTTCAAGCATCCGCCCATCTGAGTTTACTTTTCTTGCGAGCTCTAAAAATGTCTGCTCACTGCAACATGTTGTCCATCCCTTTACTTTCAGTTTCTCCTCCCTCTCCAATTTTCTTACAGTATGTCCTCGTGGATGATGTGAACGATTTAAGATTCAACCATCTTTTCCCATGTTTTAAGAATAATTTGAAAGGTAATAGCAATATAGATTTTAACAGGTTTTATTATAGGCTACATGGAATACAGCTGAAGTAAACATTTTTGGATTTTTACTGGATATACTCAAGTTCTACGGTTGTTATCAGGCAGACAGAAAGTGAAGGTTTCTAGGTAGAATTCACAAGACCTTTGCAGTTTGTAACTGTTGTAATAGTGAAAATTACGGGTATTTCTGTACTTGGCAGGGCGAGTCTCAAGATTCCTCTGCCTCCCACTAAGTCCTCTCTAATTATGTCCACTTGATTACAGCCTGACATGCAAGACCAGTGCATAGGAAAAGAAATGACACGCCTTTAATTCCAAAACACATGTACAAAGTTAGCATATATAAACACCATACAAGCATTCCCTATGCACTGTGTCTGTGTATGTGGGATTATTGTTCAGAACATATCAGCACCTCACACCTCATGTTTTCCAGATGGGACCTTTTCGTAGTACATCTGAGTTAAAAGTCGCCAGATGGGTTGCACATGATCAACATTCACAGAATCGTCATTGGTATTTCTAATTTATATATATATAT
>JAODUK010000024.1:1539987-1556945 GCA_027564635.1 Typhlichthys eigenmanni
CACCCCCCCCCCCCCCCCCCCCCCCCTGTCATCTGTAGGTTAGAGGGACAGAGCCAAGACTCAACAGTGAGAGCAGCTGCCTTTGTTTTTTCTTTTTCTATCCTGCTGCCCTCCCTTCCCATCCCTGTGTTTTGAAAGGGTGATGTAACTAACCCTGCTTTAAGTCGTCCCTGACCGCCACTGCCCCTCCCCTGCCTCCCTCCCTCCTCCTCCTCCTCCTCCACTTCCACCACGACCATGAAAAGGTTGAGGGGTGAAACGTGTCGACAGTCGGGACTCCGTGGCCACAGAAAAGGTGTTGTAATATGCTGTAATATACTATACAATATTGTGTTGGGTACCAATCTTCAACGCTGGCACTAAATTGGACGCGCTGGCTAATTCCTAATCCTCGTTAAAACGGAGACCTTAATTAAGCACAAATGCTGTCCCAAGCTGCACGTGGCTACAGTACATGAGAGCGCTGATATGGACAGCTTGAGGTTCAATGTGACCGTGTGAGGCCAACACAGCGAAGGAAGAAACGTGGCAATTATCCTGATTACCGATGCTCCGAGGCTCCTCTGACCCCAAAATCCTTCCCTCTATCTTTGTATTTATTTTCTCCCAGATCTGTCACAGTGTACTGGGCCCTCAGCCGGCCAGCCAGCCAGCCAGCAGGCCAGGCAGGCAGGCAGGCAGGCAGCAGCATGCATAATCCAACAAAAAACAAATCCCCTCCATCAAACACAGCCCAGCTTTTGAAGGAGGCCCCCCGGAGCCCCGGCCGGCACGACGCGGTACCAAGGCCCTCCCGAGACGCCACAGAGGCGGTGTCTGCGCCCCCTCCCCCCCCTCCCCACACACCCACCCCTCCATCCATCCTCCCCTTCAAGCCCAGCCAGTCCCAACCTTGGGATTGTTTAAGTACCACTGAACCCTGTTAGCCTTGACCGGGGAGATTGGGAGGGGAAGTGGGGGAAGGAAAAGGGTTGCGGAGATAATGACACACCATATGCCACCCTGCCACTGCAGCTGAGCGAGCCTTGCATAGATCGGCTCAGGCACAAATCTATTCCAAATTTAATTCCATTATTTTAGTATGGGTTGAGCGTCCATTGTTCAAATGGGCACTCCTAGTCCATAGTTATACCAGGGCTTGGGGGCTGGCGGCTGGGCTGGCTGTAGCCCAGTCAATAGGCGCTGTTTAATGTGTGCACGACACCAGGGAGACAGACAGCTTGGAGCTGTACAGTAGAAATGAAAGCATCTAGGATCATATCATTTCCCATGTGTTTACCATGTTACTGTACGTCATTCTGTAAGATTTGCACAAGCATGCTAACAACGTATTTGACAAAAGGCAATCTGTCACACTTTGGTGGCCTTTTGTGTACATAGAGCAATTTTGCTCTTGTTAACTCAAAGAAAACATATTTCCCGTGGTACATAATAGTTTGAAAAGGGAGTTGATTTCAATCCTCTGGGTAAAGTGGCCATGCATTGGCAGTGCCCAACATTGTGCCCCCATGCAGTGTTCTGGCTGGTGTCTCAGACCTCCACTGCTAGGGAAGGCCTGATTGAAGTAAAGGCTCCAGTCTCTCCTCTTTAATTCAGTCATGTGACAGGGTTTAATGCTTGGATACATAAGGGGATTTGGAGACTGGATGTATCTGTAAATCTGTCAAAATATTTCTACAAGACAGAAAATATGCTGGAATCAGAATTGTGGCTTGGGTATTAAGCTGTTGAAACAACATGAATTTATTTCAATGGAATGTTAAAGAGGCTTACTGTGCAAATTTAAGTCTGGGGGCTTTGTATTTCTTTGACTGAAAGCTCTCTCGGCCTTCAAAGACAGTAGCATGCTCAAAAACGCCCTTAACTCAAAGTTAAGGCTCTCGGTTAAGATTTAGGGTTATACAGGCCTGTATGCTGTAGAAAGCAAATGATCAAAGTATATTTCCTATGTCTCACTGCTGCCTCTGTCTTTGCGTCTAAAGAATTTGGACTATAGTTGGCAGTTACACAAAATAAACTGGAGTGTTTACTGTAAATTAATTCATGACGAGTAAATAAGAAGGCACATATTATTGTAACAGCTACTGAATGTTATTTTAACTGATAAAAAAGAAAAGGTATTTATAAAAAAAAACAACATTATTCTACCTCTTACGCCCTTTACTCTAACCCAGCCAAATTCTGAAGCTCAGTATTTCACACTAGTGTTTTGACAGTGTTTAAAATAATGACAAACTTCAAAGCCAGTGTGCGGCCTCTTGAATATATTCTTAATTAAATTTATTTTACACCTCAAAACAGAAAGGAAGGGGGATTGGGGATATGGAACATCAGGAATGTATTCACAACTGTAGTTTACATTTTTGTTTTTTTTTGGTGTAAGCTCAGAGAAAAATATTAATACAGTCATAATAATTGCACTTTATAAATCTAGGCTGATCTGATGCCAGTATTTCCACACAACAAAGCTCCTTCTTTTTCTACAGTTGATAGGCTAAATTCAATTTACTTATGAAATTTGACTGACAAAGGAAATGCTAATTTAGGACCAGAGGACTCCTGCGCTGATCTAATTTTTGTCCTTTCACTTGAGTCCCACAAGGCATTAAACATCTCAGTAATTTAAGTGCAGTACATTCAAGGGAATCTCCCAGTCAATAAATATTTCACTGCTCTGAATCAAGTTAATGGCCTGGGCTAAAGGCATCTCAGCCACAGGCTGAAATGTTCAAGAAAAAGCAGTGAGCCTCACCTCATACAACATGAGAGGACATGATTGTTTCCATTTTGTAATTGTAGACATGTTTGGGGCATGAGTCCCCAAAATATTCCTCACACAGCTTATAGAGGAGAGTATAGTATTGCAGTCACAGCAAGGAGTCAAGCACAGGAGCAATGAGAACTAGCTCTCTATGCTAGCTTGTGTAAAGCCTCCAAACAAAGCACAAATCAAGTCTTCTACACTGGATTAACTGTATATTCCTCTGATATCATGTTTTAGTGACTAGTATTTTTCAGTCTGGGTGGTAAAATTTCCCATTTAAAAAGTCTGGGGATTTGAAAACCAAAAATCAAAAGCAAAACTATAAAACACACGTGTGCATACACACATACGTGCGCGCGCACACACACACGCACACACACACACACACTGTAAGTTTATGTAGATAACCACTCAATCATGACATTCTTCATTGTAACATTTCTTTTTTTGCAGTGTTTCTATAACAATTTTGGGGATATACTGTAGATTTTGGGGATACACTGTAGATTTTGGGGATATACTGTAGATTCCAGTGTTGGTTTGGAAAGAGACCTCTCCGACCAGGTTCAGATTGAACCACAGCAGCGACCATGCCTTATACCAGGACATAAGAACTGCACATCAGTTTGAGAAGGAATAATTAAAGTAATGAAAACTAAAATGAAATAATAAAAAAAAAGCATTTGAGACACTTTCCAAATAGCAGCCAATGCTAATAATATATCTACAAATATATAAAACAACAAAAAATAGGTTCAAGTTTTCAAGTTTCTTAAATATATCATATCCAAACTACCCAATTCCAAACTTCAAAGTTAACAAGATTCCAAGCAGTGCAATTTATGTATTAATTATAACAGCAACAATAACTTATATTGTACTATTCTTTTTTTTTCAACATTATGATCCTTGTGACACAGGTACTGCTCATAATTTTATTTTAACACTTGTATCAGTGTGTATGTGTGTGTGCGTGCATGCGTGCGTGTGTGTGTAAGCAAGAGTAGTGTATCTGTGTGTATGTGTATTTTTATCATGTACCGTTAGAGTTTGGGATTTTCAGAGCAGCCCTATATTCTGACCTTGTCGGAGACGGCCAACACAGTAGCATCATCCACAGCATTTAGAAGGGGAAACCCATGGCGTACGCACTTCATGTCAAGCTATGATTCTGATCAATAGTTCAGGCAAGTTTAAACAAGAAAAACAACAGAATTTTTTTTTAAAAGCAATCCAAAACTCCTGTTGGCAAGCCACACAAAGGAACATCTGGAATCTCAAAATCCCTTCTTGTCCCCAAGCTGTGATTCACTTCCAACTTCCAGCTCTGGGACTCCTTCCACCCCCCGACAGCTTGTCTATCCACCACCATGCTTCCCTGTAGCTTGCACACACGTTAAAGCTGCAGCAATCTCCACAAAGAAAACCTGCACCCTATTACAAAAAGACAAAAAAAGTCTCTGTCCTTTAGCTTTGATTTTGTTCACAAACGCACACGTCGTTACCCTGCCTTCTATCTGTAAACCGGGAGGCGGATGTGTGCGTGCTGGTGGTCCAACAGGCGTGGCACGGAGACAGTCTCGTAGCCTTTCCCCAGCATCTGCTCCTTGATGCAGGGCGGGTGGATGTCGTTGATCAGGTACTCCAGAGACTGCAGGCTGCTGCTCAGCACAGAGGTGTTGCACAAGCTTTTGCTGGGCAGGCTGCAGCAGAGGCCCCCCCCGCTGTCTATGGCCGGGTGGTGGGACTGGTGGGGGTGGTGGTGATGGTAAGGGGGGTGGTGATGGTGGTGGTGGTGGTGGTGGTGGGGGTAGCCCATCTCCCTGTGGCCAGTAGCGGGTGCCGCCGCCGAGCTCCCCAGTAGCTCCTGGGGGTTGTAGCAGTCACTGTCGGGCGTCACCAGCACGCTGTTCCACGGCGGGGCGAAGTACTGACCCACCGAGAAGTTTCCGTGCATTCCCACGCAGTTCAGAGGGGAGGAGCTGACCTTGTCCCCGCCCCCGCTGGCCGTTAGGTGGTACGGTCTGCCGGAGGATGAGGACACCTGGGCGGCCATCAGCCCTCCTCCTCCCGCCACGCACGTCTCGGGGGACTTGCTGATGGCTCCCCCGCCTCCGCTGCCCCCGCTGTACATGCGGAGTACTGCCTGCTGTTGATGCTGCTGCTGCTGCTGTTGTTGGTGGTGCTGTTGTTGGTGGTGCTGTTGCTGCTGTTTCTGCCACAGGATGTAGTCCATCGTGTCCGGGTAGACGCTTCCCTTCATCACCTCCGCGCTCTGAGCCGGCAGGCCCGCCCCCCTGTACACCAGGCCAGCCTGGGGTGCCATTCCTGCCACGTAGCCCCCGCCCGAGGAGCTGGAGGAGACCCCCATGACCCCTGCGGCGGCCTGCTTGCAGGGGCTGGGGTTTCCCTGGCACACCTGCTGCAGAGCCTGCGCCTGGCAATGCTGGTTGATCTGGTAGATGATGCTCTGGATGGACGGCAGGTTGGACTGGGCCAAACCTCTCCCGCCGCCGACACCGCCGCCGCCGCCCGTCACCGGGATCACAGAGCCCGCCACAGTCACGTTAGGGGGCACCGACAGGCCGGCACCCTCTGGAGGCTTGGAGGGCCCCGTGTGGTACACCATCTGGCCATGGTTGTTGGATAAAGTGCTACTGCTAGGGAGAGGGTAGGGAGCTACAGCCGTGTGGGCTGGAGAGAGCTTAGTCCGTCTGCCCTCCGCACTCTTCACCACGCCCTTGGAAGGGACAAAGGTGGAGGAGGAGGAGCAGGACTTGCCGATGGCCAGCAGACCCTGGAAGCCGCCCGTGTGGAGGTGCGGGTAGGGGCTGTAGCGCTGCCCTGTTGTGTCGTATCCATTCACAGTCCGGTTAAGATGCTTGTGCTGAGGAACCCTGATGTTCGTGGGGAAGATCTTGATGGACAGGGGGCTGCTAGCTGTCTTCTGAGCGTAGGCCTCCAGCTCTGCCACAGAGGGGTAGCGGGGGGAATGCATGGGCACCGCCAGCTCACCTGCGAGACAAGAGGGGAGAAGCGCATTAGAGGACGGCGGTGAGAAGCATGCTTCTGTTCCTTAAAATAGGCAGACAGCTGCCAGAAAGTCAATTCTATTTTCTCTAACCGTGACCGTGCTGTTGGCACTACTAGTGCCTTTAAAAAACAGAGCTACTGCTTATTTTCATTCATCTGACCTTTCAGAAATAAATCTATACTACATTGCAATGTATATAAATGATGTAAACAATATGTGCATCGCAGGCTATTATGACCAAAACAGAAGGTTAGATTTTAAATTGACTTTAGCCGCATGTTCAATTGCTCCCTGCCATTCTATGCCAGTAGAGATTTCTTCTCTAGAAAATGTTCCTACCCTCCCGTGGAAGTTCATCCCTAGACAAATGGGTCTTTTTGAAATCTCATTCTGTCAAAGCCTTGCACCTTAGGCACTGTTAAATCAGTGCGTTGTGAAATTAATTCGGACTCTCTTTAGCATCGAAGTGGGTTAGCATGAATACCGGGTTATAGGAATGAGGAAAGGGAGGGAATAAAAGCTTGTTTAATTGCAGTGGCACAGTTGAGGTTTATAAGTAGTATCACTTACTGGGTTTCACCCTTGGCCACGCAATTTCCACATTTATACAACCCAAGAGTACACAGAGAGACCCTCACAAAAAAACCCAATTAACTGTATCTGGGGAAATACTAGCCTGGTTTAAGGTTGAACTATATAAGAACATAGCAAAGTCAAGCATATTGGAGTGTTACTATGGAAAGGCCCTGTCGGAAATAAAATGGAAACCTGGCTCAGATGTTTTATACACAAGGGAAAGCATATTTATTCCAGCAGGCTCAAAACATAAATTAAAAGATAAAGTGAAGTTATGTTGCCCTTCTCTAGGTATAAAGCAAAACAGATATGGCAGCACTGGTGTAAGATACAGAAAATATAGTACTGCACGCTACACGTCTTCCCTTCCCACTTATATACTTAATGAGTTTCAGCAGCTCGTCTCAGAATAACACACAATGCCACATAAAAGGTAGATGCGTCTTCCCATCACAAGCTGCAGTTAATCATGATCAAGTCTGTGTTTCATATGCAAATGATGTCGACTTGTAAGGAGGATGTGGAGCCACACTAGTGCTGAAATCAACTTCACCACCAGCGAGCCCTTGTTTTAAAAAGGAAGGAACTTTAACCATTGTGGATAGCAGTGGCAAACATTTCTAAAAAGCCCACCGTGTGTCATTGTTTGGCGATAGGGCACGGAGGTGAGCGGCCGTGGCGAGATTGTATTTAAACGACATTATTCAGGCAATTTCATGGCTACTTAGCTCGGTGCAACAAAAAGGTAGGGGGCTGGGGAAGGAACTCAATTTACAAGCAATATATCAACTGCCACAAATGACTTGCAACCCCTTCAAAAATGACATTTTTATGCAAAAGCTAACAAAACGTTCAAAAATTAACCGCCGTAACTGTGCCGTCAGCAAATGTTGTGACGAGCCGAGGAGTCTGCAGGGTACGGCCTGTGACTACGCCTCACTCCATTTCCCTTTCTGATCACAAAGTCATTTTAAAGAGACTCGACAGCCAAGCAGTCACAATTCTCATTTCTTTACTTCCATTACAGATAGCACGGGGAGTTCATTTCTACAATCCAATGGGCCTCCAACTGTGAAAATGATTAAATCTACAAGATCCATATCATAAAGGAAATAAATTGGGACTTTTAAAGGAGAAGGGAAAGCCCTAGCATTCATGTCTATGAATTTCCACAAGCCAAATGTACTGAAAACCCATCTCTAAGCACTGTAGGTCTCTGTATACAGCATGCCAAAGAGTACAACAATCTACTGTATATCAGAAACAGCAGTCCTAATTAAAGCTAAACTCTGTCTATGTGCAAAGAACAGGGCTTGGCTTAGTATCAGTGAGTCGCTGATCCTGGCGCAATGCTGTGTGGCTTGAGAAAGGCCAGGGAAGGCTACACGCGATGTAGCGCTCCTGAAGGGGGCAAAGCTCTGCCTCCCCGGTGGCGGCTGAGGTGTCTGCGTTTGACGTTCCAACAGCAGTGAGAAAGTGACGGAAGACTTACTCGGTTTGCTCAGAGAGAAACATTGCTGGGTCTACATGCAAATGGAACATCACTGTTTTTCTGATCTCCTACATGAGGGCAGCAGGGAGGAAGAAACACAACACCTTTGATCATCATGTGGTTTAAATGAGGAGAGATAGTCAGCTTTGGTGTGTCGAGGGCCTGTGCCCTACCAAGCTCCACAGCTGCAATCTGCCCGTCTTTCCAACTAATTACTGCCAAAAAAAAAAGGGGGGGGTGGGCTATAAAAACAGCCAGGAAACTCATTAAAGGGTGGCTAATTCTATTCCTTCTCACTGGCTGAGTCCATATTTTCCACGCCCGAGCCTGCATTTCTTGTGCCGACAAGAAGCCTCCACCCCTTTCCCCCCAACTCCCCCCTGCCTCTATTTCATAGCCGTCTCTCTTCCCAGCTTGGCCCTTGTTTGTCAATAGGCAGAGCCGTTGGCAAGGCAGCATGGCATCAAAGGGTTTCACACCTCACAGGCCACAGGGATTAGGGGCCTTTCTTCAGCCCCACAAACCCCATCTCAGCCCCACAAAGGCTTCCGGTTATTAGAAGCCACAGGCATAAAAAGGAGGAAGAGGAGGCAGCCAATGAGCATCTGGACACTTCTGATTCCAACGTCTCCTTTCAGAGAGTTGCATGGCATAAATATTACAGCAAAGTTGATTACGGTGAGCCAGCGCCCGTCAAAGTCACATGAGAGGTTTCCCACTTCTTAAAGCATAATATATAGTCACAAAGTAAATATGGCGAACGGCACTCAAAAAATGCATGTGGAATTTCTACGGTTAAAATCTATTAAAAATAAATAGGTCTCTAAACGCTGAAATTAAATCCAGCCTTTTGAGATCCACCCACACACTACGGTGCGCGTCTCTCTCACCTGCGGCAGTCGTAAAGGATGCAGAGGTTAAAGGTGAGTCTCTCTCTCTCTCTCTCTCTCTCTCGACGGGCGCTGTGTGACTTATTGGTTCACGTCGCAGCACATCACAGCTCTGAGCAGCAGAGTACAGATGGTGCTTGCTGATAATAATAATAATAAAAAAATACCCTGCAAGGCAGCCATCACTGTCTCCGCCGCAGAGTGATCCCTCACCTCCTTTCTCAGGGCAGGGGGTGGGGGCTATTCCTTCACCTGCCCGTGGTCACGCAGACACTGTACAGGCGCGCAGATAAAGTCAGAGAAACACAACCCTGCCCCCCACACACACACAGCTGCAGATGTGCGTTTCCCTCGCCTTCCCGTCAGTGGAGCATGTTGTTATGCTCTGCTCAGCGCTCTCTGGTGAAATGTAGGGCAGGGACGACAACAGGTGCCTGTGCAGGCGACAGCCTGCGATGCCTCCTGGGCTAAATGCTTCACACTCGCTTCATTTCGACATGCGACAGCATTGTAAGGATTAATTATTTCCCCCGGGGTTCGTGGAATACGCATTGCCGTGCCTGAGAACAGGAGGCGCTGTGGCACTTGCACGCACACGTGAAGCGGACACACGCAGTCTTTCAAGCAGGTAAGCCGGGGGAATAATCTCAACTTCCACCTGAGAGGAATGTAAACAAAGCAAGGGAACATGCGATTGAATTGCCTTTGAGAGAAGATAAAGCTCCCCAGCTCTCCAAAACACAAAAACTAAACAAAAACAGCACATGCCCTTGCTGCTGAGCGATCACGTGCCAGGTAGAAGAGATGGCAGGGAGGCAATTAATGGGCTGACCTTCGTCCTTAATCACCCCTGAGCCTGGCACACAATGCCCATGTGTCAGAGCAGCACATTTCTAAATGCCACCCCTCATTAGCACCTAGCCAGAAAGGCTATCTGCGCTCTGTAGTGCTCAGAGTGAGCGCGATAGGGAGGCCAAGTCAGGATAACATGGCAGCCCTGAGCTGGACTTGAGAGGTGCGGGGGCCACGATATCATCTATAAATCCCATTTCACTTGGAGGATGGGCCCTCCATTTTTCCCTCTCTCCCGCTCCATTCTTGATTGGCATGAAGCTCCCCGAGCGCATCGTCCTTGGTGCGCCCTGTGCCATCATTGTGAAAGTGTGTGTGTATATCATCTGTGCATGGCTGTTTGTGTGTGCGTGGGGAAGGGGGTAGCCAATTCTGAACACTCAATTAACACTCCTTTAATTAGCCAGCAGCACATTTTGAATTCTGATGAACTCATTTTCTTGGTGTGAGGGTGGGAAGAGGTGGGGGAGGAAACCTGGCAATGGATAAGGTCCACTGGGTACAAAACAGCAATAAAGAGGGAACCGGTTAGATTAGGCTGTAAAAAAAAGAAAAAAAAACAAAGAAGGAAAAAATTCCATTAAATTCCAAGCACTTCTTCCAAGTGAGAGGTCAAACTGTGTTGATCACACGCTGGGAGTAGCAGCGTAGGGAGGTCGGTTAGGTGGAAGGGCTGGGATGGGAGTCACAAGCCGTTAGCACAGCATCAAATCAGCAGAAAACTAAATAAATAAATATTGCTCTAGAACGCTATGCATTTTAATTAGACGTTTAAAACAAATAAGCAGAGGGACGTTTGTTGCTGCCTGAAACACCCTTGCTCTCATTTATTACTGCTTCAGTATAAAGTTTGGAACTTGTTAACGTAGCCGGCGAAACTCCAGCACATCAACAAGCCCTGTGCGCATCCACCACCCCCCCTTTGCTGGGCTAAATTGTTGGTACCATGGCTCAAAAACTACTGCTCTACAACCACCCACTGTTGTTGTTTCACAACAACGCTTTCTTCTTTTAAAAATGGGACCATTTGGTTTGAACTACAATTAGGCTTTCACAGAACAATGAGTGCACACCACACATTAACTTTAGGCAAACAAACAGAGCTTTCTGAGGCGAGGTTAGCGCAAACAAAAGCGGCGCCGATTTCCAAAGAGCTGAAAGGAAACAGGAGTTCAGCTTCAGTGCAGCATCAGCCATGCTCGCTGGGAGCCTATCTCCCAAAGAGAGACCCTGTTAAATGTGCATGAGTTGTCAGCAACCACCAAGGCAGCAAAGGACACCTTACCCGGTCTAGTAAACACTACAGTGTGTCATGTGTTTTCCAGTGAACTGGCAATGAACGAGAATTTATTTGAAATGTCAACAACTATGTGAAACAATGACCACTGCTTTAAGGCTTTTTTAAAGAGCATATGGGCTAATTAGTAAAGGCAATTACAGCTCTTTGAGGGGAGCCAGATCTTTGGGCTCCGTTCCTTCCTGAGAGCCCTTCAAAATAAATCATCACACTTCCTGTCTATCTTCTGTGACTGGCTCCTTGTTTTCACTAAAAGGGAGTACGTAGGGCAGATAGTGACATTTGGACAATAAAAAACAGCTCTCACCGAGTAGACTGGGTTCCCTTAGTTGGTACCAAAGAGCCGTTGAAAAGATATGAATTGTTCGTGAGCGTAACATCACTATTGCTAATCTCCTCTTTCCACCATAATGCTGTATGTTCAGTCTACCCTCGCTGATGGACATATTGCCCTTTCCACCTCATTGTTATTAAGTTATTCAAATTAATAATGAATGACATAAACAGACTTCAAATCCTTCACGCCTGGATAACTCACAGTGGAAATGCTGGCCCTTGTTAACTGTATTGCGGTGCAGAATGGACAGATTTGAATGCATTGTTTCTATGGAGGAACCCTTGACCTGTGCCCATTGTGCACTTCTCCACAGATAGGATCAGGATCTATGACATCCTCTCCCCACCTTCGTCAGCACGGCGGACAAAAGCGGGCCTGTAAAAGGACGCGCAGGCAGGGGGAAGCCAGAGGCAGCTTTGCGTCCCGAACAATACCTGCCTTGTGCTAATGGAGGTGTCATCTGGCACAGGGCTGATTAGTCAGCGATTACAGCCAGGCCTCAATTGCCGTGACAACTGCTGCACACACAATGGGCCCTGATAGAGCCAGCTGTTTGGTCCTCTGCAATTAACCCTGCATCCCACTCATCTCCGGCGGTGCGCTGCCTCTAATTGACTATTGGGCACACAAAGCAGGGGCTGTCGTCCAGACCCCCTGGACAGTGCCCCCCCTCCTCCGCCGAGGTAGAGATGATAATAATAGAGGTGTCCCGCGGTCTCGGCCGCCAGTCAATCAAAGCCTCAGTTCCCCACAGGAGCTTCCTGAGGGGAAAGAGAGGCACATGCAGGGAGACGGGGAAGTGCTGATCAACAGGGTAGCCTTGCAGGGGGCAGACATGTTGAATATGCCCTGAGCCAGAGTATTAATCAATTCAAGTGCACACGGGGCGAAGGAGAACCCCGCTGCTTGCTTGATATCAGAAGAAAAAAAAAAGAAGCCATTTTTACGAACACTCATCTCTGCTCAGTTCATCTCAAGGTTGATTTTCGGAGCCACAACACACACACACACACACACACACACAAAAAGAAAGATTGGAGGCAATTATTCGGCAGAGCCATGCAATCTATAATTGCACAGATAAAAATCAAACTGCGGTGATTTCTCATGGGATGGGCCAGGGTTGTTATCTACATTCACTGTTGCCTGTGTCATCATAACCCAACAGATGCATCGTGCACAGAGAATGCTCCTCCACTGGCCTCTCCAAAGGCATAGTCCACCTACAGTATATTCACATCTGTTCTTCAAGACACGTTAGGATTGAATGTTATGCTATCCTGACATGAATGGCCGGTTTCACAGACATGGATTAAGCTTAGTCCAAGACTAAAATCCAAATTCAATGAAGACCTCCATAAAAAGTTCTTAGTCTAGGACTGTGCTTAAACCCTGTCTGTGAAACCAGCCAATAGTATTTCAGTTGCCTCTTTATTTAAAAAAATAATAGAAAAATAATTCACTGTATGTACGCAACAGACCATCAGACCATGCAATGTTTTTCACACTCAAAATATATAAACAATATAAATTATGGTTTAACACTGTAGGCTTCACCTCCTAAGGCATGTTTCAGGTAGAGAATATATGTAAAAGCATATAATAAATTACAGCACACACTGATTTGGCACCATATCTAAAATACATGCAGTCATTAAAAGAGACTCAGACATGACGCAGATCTAATGGTTTTTTTCACTGCAGACAATCTAATCTAAAATGTAATCATTCTATTTCCTGCACAAGCTGATGGAAAGCGTTCAAATCGGAAAGCTATGTTTAGGTTTCCCTAACTAAAATCCCTAACGGTGCATTAAGTAAATGTTTGTTTTGGTCACCTCGGTTGCAACCGGTTCAAGAAAGCATTTTGTAATTACATGCTCTTCATAGGCACAGGTCTGCCTTTCCTGAGGAGAAAATGGTGCTGGCACTTAAGTGCAAATTATATCGCCAGTAGTGTTTATTGGTAGAAAGAGGAACGCATCTTAACTTAATCAACAGACTTCACAGCAAAATACAAAAGCTATGCTCACTTAAACAAATATTATGCTAGACAATCCTTTTTTAATGAAGTTAATTCTTATACAATGTATGTCTCGCTATATGTGTGCTATCAAACATGCTAATTACATTTTTAATTTGTTACAAGAAAATGTGAAATATTGGTATCTAGGCTGCCATGTTTACCTTTTCTCATTAGAATTTATCACTAAAGCCAGATGTTACTGAATCAACCATGAACATTAATTAGCTGGTTTGATGTGGCAACCTCATGCTCCATCCAGACAGACCTGGCTTTTATAGGCTGTAGGGGAAATTACTGAGAATTGATTGATCCTGAAGGACTCCTATGTATACACAGTCTGGCAGACAGAACAGGCAGACAGACCCCCACCCCTCCCCACACGCACACACGCACACACACACACAAAGGGTTATGCGTACAGCCTCCAATCCATTAAAAAAACACTCTTCTCATCTAGTTCACCTTTATACAGTATAGTAGCGTAGATGCTGCTAAGCCAATGTTAACCTAATTCTGCTATGTCTCTCTTACAACCATACTATCTCTGTATTTACTGAATATATACATTTGTTTTCCCAGTATCCCCCCCCCCCCCCCCACAACCCTCTTCCCAGTCCTCTGTCTCCCTCTCACAGTAAGTGAGTTTCATCGGGGGTGCTTGCCGGGCGACATCACCTCAGGGGGAACACTTTATTATCTGTAGTCAAAGCGTCACCGCAAATACCATTCTACACACACAAGTGTCACTTTCCATTTGTCTGGTCCCTTGGCTGCTGGAGGCCAGGCCCAGAGCCTTCTTTTTCAGAGCCGCAGCGTGGGAAAGCACACGTCCTAGCATTCCTGCCCCATTAACAACGCTGGCCGGATGGCACCTCTATCATGGTCGGCATCAGCATTGTGGTGAACAGCACAGGCAGTGAGACAGACAGGCTCGGTGGTGGGAGTACAATATCAGACCACACGCACGTCACAACAACTCAGTGTTTTGTTCACCGTTGGAACCTAACAAACGCATTTTTATACAACGAGCTGTTCATGATAGCTGTTGATCTGCTGTTTTTAAAGCAGCCACAGCCTTACAAGACCTACGTGTGCGTGTGTATGTGTGTGTGTGTGTGTGTGTGTGTGTGTGCGTGTGTGTGTGTGTGTGTGTGTGTGCGCGCTCTTGTCATTGTGTTTACAATGCAGACAGACAAGCCCTAAGCAAGACTCTGGTGTTTAGGGTAACTCCTGCCGTTCAAGCTGACCTTGCTGGGCCACCGTAGCAAGAACAACACTGGTGGTGCACCCAGGACCCTCATGCAAGAATGCAGGTAGGCCCTATTATGGGATGCCCGTGCACCGAACACACACAGAAAAGGTGGGGAGCGGTGGAGACAGAACAGGCACAGAACATGAGGCAATTTAAGCTCAGGTTTAGCAAGGCTGTGGTAATTCACACAGGCCTGGATGGGCAACATAAAAGGTCACAATATATTCTTTACATGGTCGTTCTGGTGGTGTGCAGTGTATGGGTGTTTAAAGACCTGTGGAGAAAGGGGAACAGGGGGGGTCCCATTATATGGACTGACTGGGATGAAGCACCCTCCCCCCCAGGCCAGCCCAGGCCACCCTCACTGTGCACACAGCATGCTCTGGAAAGCAAAGCCTTTATCAGCAAATACCGAGTCAGCAGAAGTGGCGGGACGCTTATGCGTTGCGACTGGCACACCAGCCGATATTGTCATGTGCGATTAGGCCTGCGCTGGCGAGCCTGTGCACTGATTCCTCCTATGGTGTCAAAGTGAACCCCTTTGTCTCTCTCTCCCTCTCTCTCTCCCCCTCTCCCTCTCCCTGTGTTTGGTTTATTACATTTTTGATGAGTCTGGCAAAACGTATTATATATACTAGCAGCAAACTAAAAATAGAGACAGATATACAGTAGATGAAGACATACTATCAATGTTCTAAGGGATTCAATAATACTAGAATATACTTTTTATAACATTTTAAAACAAACAAAACATTTTTGGATTTCTTTGAGTGAACCCTAAAATGGAATATGGTGATTAATTAAAGTGCTGTTGAAACTAAAGAAAACATTGTAAAACATCTCTCTCTCCCTCTGTTTTGCTTCTCCTTCTAAGCGTTTCTATTTTACGACCATGCCCTTTCCGCCCTACATCACAATATGCCCTCGTTGGCCCTTGTTAGGAGCTGTGCTCCACTGAGAAGACACACACACACACACACACACACAGTGTAAAAGCGCAACACATCTGGGATGATTTCCGAAACACAATAAAAGAAGTCTTCGGGGACTAATTAACCGTACAAGGTGGTGTCCAGGAGAGCCATCCACAGGCTAGAGCTTGCCGCTGCACCAACAGGCAAACAGGCAGCGCTGATGTGCCAGTTGTTATGTCTCCACACACCTCCCCAGATGACGGAGCCGATAGAGGAACAAAGAAAGAAAGGGGAAGCTCGGCAGAGAGGGGGACAGACACAGTCGTGACACCGGGGAGGCCAGGTATGAGCGCAGCAGCAGACGACGACAAGGGCACATGGAAACAGGGAGGTGGGGGAGAAAACACAGCAGCAGAATCTCAACAAGCACGAATCCTGACCTGAAAGATCTACTGTGTCAGGCCTCCCCCGATGCTGCCTGTGTTAAGAGACTGTGACACACTGTGACACACCGCTTCCTCAAAAGACTATACGTGTAGCAGAGCCATGAGCTGCTACAGTATACACTACTGTACTCAACAACACACACACACACACACAGGGTTTAAGGAGAGGATTGCTCGCGATTGTAGGAGCATCCAGCAATAAGCTGTGAGACATGTACTGTGGATAGAGAAAGATGACGGTACAGTAGGAGATAGAGAGAGAGGGATGGGTGGGAGGGGTGCTGGGGGCGTCTGGGCATGTCTGTTAGAACAGAGGAAGTAGTGGTACGTACGTACGCAGGCCTGCTGCAGGTAAATGGAAGAAGAAAGGGGCCTGCAGGCTGCCCCAGGCAAGCCTGGGCCCTTCTGTTCTATCATTTAGGAGACAAGTCCTCCACTGATTCCCAATTAATATTTAACACCGCACAGAGAACATGGCTGCAGCGCAGGAGAGGACAGGAGAGGAGAGGAGAGGAGAGGAGAGGAGAGGATCCACAGATTAGTCGTAAATAGATGAGAGATAGATACACGTTCTATAACACAATGTACAGGATTTCAGAAGAATTGATGACAGGACAAGAAGCAGAGCATGAAGCCTATGTTGTTAATTTTTAGATGTGGGTCTGAATAGAGACACGCTCACACACTGAGTTGATTATTTTACTCATCACTGCTATTAACCACACATAGAAATGATAAGCAATACAACTATTTTACATCATTTTAACATATCTACCAGTGTTAAAACAACAACAACAACAACAACAAAAACTATAAAAACAGGTAGTTCATAATGACAGAACTAAGAACTCATAGAATTTCATATGTGCTCATAAAATATAACACCCCTCCCTACAACTCTGCTGTGACCTCCGCTCTGGGGGATTGCAGCGAGCATCGTGTCATTTCCTGTGAGACAGCAAGGGTCTGTGGACACTCCCTGCTCTACCTCCTGCTCTCTGGCAGGACAGAGAGAGAGAGAGAGAGAGAGAGAGAGAGAGAGAGAGAGAGAGAGAGAGAGAGAGAGAGAGAGAGAGAG
>JAODUK010000024.1:1561560-1584763 GCA_027564635.1 Typhlichthys eigenmanni
TACCCAACGTCCCCCCCCCCCCCCCCCCCAACTTGGTCTCTTGTACAGTGCAGGACTGTGGTGCAGCTAATAGGCTGAGGAGGTATAGCATGTCCCCTACAGCCCTATATCAGAGCGTCTTTAATAAAGCCTTCGTCTGTGCTTGTAGCCCTTGCTAGAAGAAGCAAAGAGGCCGTCCACTCCCATTAAGCCTCTCTAAGCTGGGCTAGACAGTACTAGTGTGTGCCTCTAGACGTCGTCCATTTCTTTTATAACTCTGCTTGAGGTACCGCAGCAAGCAGGCCTCCTTGTAAACAAAGGCTATTTGCCACTCCAGGAGCTTCCTATGAAGGAGAACAGCGCCGCATTATCAGCAAACAGACTCTCACTGTTAAAAGGGTTAATCTCACATCTTCAAGGACGTTAGCTGGAAATGACCTTAGAGGCCTCTCAGAGGCACCCACGGCTCTCTTTAATCCAAGAACCAGTCGGAACTGGTTTTGCCAGTTTCATTGCGGCGAGCGCATCTCTGTCCCTTTACACCACTTGTGAGCGGACAGAGCTCCTTTTTTTTCTTTTTCTTTTTCTCGCTGTGGGAGCAAACACAGCAGCTGTCATGCTTTACAGGCGTCCAGGGCCAGACACTGTAAATGTTTACAGACCCTCAGGGTCACCCAGGGCCAGCCAGGCACGTTAAACACTGTCTGCTTAGTCCCAGTTGCCACGACTGCACACATCGGCACCGTTACGCCACCCTCCATTCACAATGAGTAGCCAGACGACACGGCAAGCCGAGGTCCAAGTGCAGAGCGAACTGAGCTGTTTAGAATTCCTTGGAGTCGGCGAGGGCGCACAGTCGCAAAACAACAGCAACCGGAAAGTCCATTTTCCCTCACTTATTCACAGCCAAGGTAATCTGTTTGCATCATTCAGCGTGACCGCTAGCTTAAATGAAACAGACAACACAAGCCCACAAGCCTCCCTTCTCCTTCAGCCTTTAGAGAGTTGGTAACCCCCCACCCCCCCACCCCCAGCCAACCACGTTTTACTTTTTGACCAATCCCAGCGCGCCCTTTCAGTTGGTAAAACTCACACTTGCGTCCGAGAGCTTGCGGCGGCTCCAGGGTCTTGCTGGCACACACTGGGTGCTGAGCCGGAGGGTTCTGCCTCCTCTGCAGACAGGCCAACATGGTGAGGTGGGCGCACAACTACAGCCGTTGGGAGAGCTGCAGCCAACCTATAGCAGAGAGAGAGAGAGAGAGAGAGAGAGAGAGAGAGAGAGAGAGAGCGAGAGAGAGAGAGAGAGAGAGAGATTGATTTTTAGCAATTGTGTACAGTAAATAAGTCAGTTTCTGTAATTAATTATACCCTAATGCGATGTTGATGTTATTTTAAAAAGAAAAATATAATTTATTTATTTGTTACTTATTCATAACTACTTCGTAACATTCATGCCAATTAAGCCAATTGAATTGAGAGACAGACAGACAGAGAGAGAGAGAGACAGAAAGCGAGAGAACGTGAGCTTAATGATCAGAGGTCAAAGCTCCACAGGCATGTCCGCTAAGCCTGCATGGGCCTAGCTGTGGGCCAAGCTGAGGAGCAGGGTTCTTCACCCAGGAGTTAATTGGGAAAGCATGCCCACAGCTGCCGGGCCTGGTGGCTCTGTGCGCTGAATGATAAGCACACACCTGCACCGCGCTGATGAGGCTGTCTCTGGGCACCGTCCAGGGCCAGTCACATAGCATCAAACAGTGCATCCACACATCCAGTCAAGCCCGTCGCTCGTCTGTGATACTGGGCTCTTGCATGCACACGTGCACCTGCATGCGCGCGTGCGCGCACACACACACACACACACACACACTCTCTCTCTGAGATATACAGCATCCCTTCGAGGGCAGGGTATATGTGGGTGATGGATGGTGTTATCTATGGACAGCAAAAATAAAAAAGAATAATAATATAAAAAAGAAGAGTTACTGCTGAGAAAACAGCAGTCTGTCTGCAGCAACTTAACATGCAACAGCTCTGGGGGACTGTCAAGCAAGGCCTGAGGGGAACCGAGAGGTGTCTAGATATATACCTGTGTATGTATATAAATATATATATATATATACCATGCCACAGTGTCTGCTGCTTATGTGTGTATGGGACTGTGTGCGTGTGTGCGTGCACGCGTGTGTGTGTGCGTGCGCATGCTTCAGCACACGCTGATGGCTTGGGAGGGGGAACAGAGTGCCAACCGTACATCAGGGCTAGTGACGGCGCTAATCAATCTCCCTGTAGGCCATAAATCTCCACTTCTGCACCCGCCTTTCCCCGCAGCCTCTCGCACACTCTGGAACAGAGATGGAGGTGACGCCAGTTTCCTCTCAAATGGCTCACCCAGAGGGGACCGACAGCCAACCACAAGCAAAGGTTGCCTCTGTGTGATAATTGTGTGCATGTGTGCAGGTGTTGTGGTAGTTTGTCAAGTACAGTACAGGACCATTATAATTCTAAGACAGTGTGCTCCATTTAATTACACAGTGCAGGAGGCTGGAGAGAGAAACAGCGGAGTCATACAGTACAATGATGACTGATTACAAGTTGCTCTGGTAGAATTACCAGCCGGGGCAAGATGAGAGCCGCCAACATAAACCATTTAGCCGGGGTGCTTTTACACTCAGGAAGGATCAAGATCCACTCGGCTGTAGTTCACTTATCTCACTTATCATACACGCTGCTTGGTTTCCGAGAAAATTATTTTAAAAAAGCACTTACCACTGCATACATAAAAAAAAAAAAAAAAAAAAAGAATACATTGGAAACCCACTCTCACCTAAAAAGCATTTCTGTGTTAAGCATTACTGCTTTTATGCTCCTGTGTACGTTTGAGTCTCCTGTCCAGAATGCATCAACATGAAACTCCATAATTTCCATGTGAGCCAGTAGCCTTCCATATAAATACTAAAAAGCACAGACGAATATTTCATCTCGGCTGTCAGCCATCGTCTCCTACCGTGATGCGTGACAGATTATTGAAAAATGATTTCTCATGCGCCTGTCAGAGGCTTGTCCCCTGTTATTTATTTTCTCGGTGAATCACTAAATGAACATTTAGCCACCTGCCATCGGTCCATTACTTAGTTTTAGAGATTATCATTTTAATATGAAAGAAAGCAATTACAATGATTGGGAGTTAAATGACTGGCAGCCCACAAAGAGTCAGTCGCCTGTTCTTACTCCTTTAGGATGAGGAGGACATGAAATTTTAATTAGAAATAATAGTTTTTAAAAAGTAAATTACTTACAAAAAGTACTCAATCATACCAAATGTTTAGACTGACAGGTTAGAAAAGCCCTACTCAAGGTAGAAGCTTTTTACATTTAATCGGGAGAAACACTTGTAGAAACACTAATTATTTCCATTTTCTAGAGATTTATTCTAAATAAAGCCCATTCCCTTGACACTTATATAAAATACATTATAATAATAAATGTTTCATCCTTCTGAGAGATGATACCAAAAAACTAAGGTAAACAGGAGTTCTCCCAAAGATAACACATTATTTAACTCTCTCTCCCTCACTCTCTCTCTCTCTCTCTCTCTCTCTCTCTCTCTCTCTCTCTCTCTCTCTCTCTCTCTCTCTCTCTCTCTCTCTCTCTAAAGATGCAAAGAGAGGGCCCCTCTCTTGCCAGGTGCTTGTGAAAAGACGTCGCTTGCAATGCCATTTCCCCTCATGCAGGCTGGCCTGGCCCAAACACACTGGCACTTTGAGCTCATTACTGGCTATTCACCAGCTAACACCTCCTCTCCGCGAGGATACTAATTTCACAACAAGCCCTCACTCACACAGTCCATTTGCTAAGGAGACAGCGGTAGAGCGAGGTGTGGATAGAGACCAAAGACTTGTCTTATAGGGGGATGCCTGCACAGTCTTCACCCCTCTCTGAAAATGAAAGACAATCGCGTAACTACCCTCCATTATTCTCCATTTGCTCCTCGCCAAATGTATTCAGAGGCATTATGCTGCGGAGAAAGAGACCACTTTTTCCCCCCAATTCAATTTCAAGAGCCAATTTTCTCCCATTACTGCCTTTAAGAGAGGGAGAAGAAGCAAGTCTTTGGGCTGCTTGTCACATCCCTCATATCTTCTTATTGGGTTATTGTAGTCCTCGGCAGATGTCCATCAGTATAGCAGGACATTATCCTCCTAAAGGCCCCCTCACTGACCTGTATCGTACAGCTGTCTAAAGACCAGCCTTTCAGCTGCAAGCATGCCTCAACCAGTCCCTCTAAAAGGTGCTGGAGAATGTGTTGCGCGTGAACACACACACACACACACACACACACACACACACACAACTGTAAAAACCACCTGCACACCACTCATCAAATCTACTCACACATCTCCCATTACACTCTTGTAGGGATATGGCTAAAGCCAGCGAGGTGATTGTCTCTTCCCTTTTAAGCTAACTCCTCTGGGCTTCAGGATAGGTATAGGGGTGGAAGATCGATCTGGGGAGATGAGGGGTATAAGCTGGAATCAAGAGGCGATGGACTCGGTGTGTCGTTGAAAAAGAAAAACGAAATACAAGTATGATTGCAGCATAGACAGATCACGGAAGGTCAGATAAGTAAGATAAGAGCAAGGTGGTGGTCATGGTATGCAGGTATAGTGTGAGATCAAACAGGACATTACTGTACTTAAGTGCCTCTTGTGCCCCCTCCCCCTTACAGGAGCAGCCATGGTCCAGGACCCTGGCAGGCAGCCTGCACAATGAACAGGGCAACGGATGGGGGGGGGATTTCAACCTAATTGAATGGTGACCCTGCCGGCTCACCGCGGGACGCCCCGTGCAGCGTTTCTAACAAGCCACTGTGTCTCCCCTCTTAATAAGCCCAAACAACTTAATCCAATCGACACACTCAGAGCCTTTTCTTTTGCTTTAACAAGGCACTGCCTCTATCCCCTTAATCCCCGGCTCCCCCTCTCCGTCACCGTACCGTCACATGAATGGTGAGAGAGTGAAGGGCCCCATTAGCAAGGCCTGGCATTAAACCCCGCCGGCTCTGCACTTTTACATATCTGCACTGAATAATCTGCACACTTACTGTGCACGCACACTTACTGTGCACGCACACACACACACACACACACACACACGCACGTACACGAACATGAACACGCACACGCGCGCACACGAACACACACACACACACACACACACACACACACGGGCGGGCATACACGCACACACGGGCATGCACACGAACACACACACGCACGCGCACTCACACACACATGCGCAAGTCAGATAGAACACTGCTGTATATTGGCCTATATTGGCCAGGGCACACAATGGAGAGGGTTATGTACACAGGCCCAAATCCAGACACACACACACACATACACACACGCACACACACACAAAGGGGGAGAGGCTCCCACAAACAAACACTGAAGCACACAACAACACACAAGCTAAACAAGAAACATTCTGATGGGACATTTGCTGACAGGCACACACTCTGGGACATAAAAAAGCCATTGTTAACAAACCCTGCAGCTCCACAAACAAGAGCCACTGATTCCCTAACAATACCGGCCCCAAATGCACTGGCCCAACAGCTCCGCACACCCCTAACGCCAGCACAATAAATAACCACAACAAAGACCCATTGTGTGAGAAGCCCCTCAGTTTAATCATTATTGCTATGATATACAGTGTTCATATAACATATTGGCAGCAGAGCTTTATAGCTACAATACGGTGTGTCACCTTTATTGGGGGATTAACAGCCTAGAATGTTCGCGATGGCGGAATTCACAAAGGATTTCTGTACAGACAGAGGGCATCTTGGCAAGAACACTCTATTGCTATTAGGTTTTAGCTTCACCCATGGTACAATGGGCGAGGAATGTCTGGCAGTCCAATGGCACTGAGTAGCCTGTCATCTCTAATCAAAACACGCCTGTCTAGTTTAATGTCAACCCTGTAATAGCAATGAGGACTAATTGACTTCACGGCCAACTGCTGCATCTTCATGCTGGGTTAGCTTTCATTAAGTAAATAAAAGGGCACAGGAAGCAGTGAACCGCTTGGGCAGGTCTTCACAGCAACCTTCGCATTCAGTATGCGGCATAATGCTACCATGCTACATGCTTTGATGTGCAGCAAACATTTAAGATTAGAATAATATCTAATGTAGCTTTGTAGTTACATGCAATTCCCCATGTACAATTTTGAGTTGCAAGAAAACAAGGCAGTTTCTGATGTTGCACAGAACATGCTGACATGATTTACGATCACAGTCTTTAGAAGAATTGAGGGTATACCGCCGAGTAGCACTTACAACATCAGGGAGCCCCAGCACTCCTGCTGGGGTCCAGTGAAGGGCTTTGAGCAACGAGTGCATTAGTTAAGACAGTCATACAGACTGCTGAGATGGATATGGCTTTTCTACATTTGTGTCTGTTGTTTTCTCTAGACCGACAGCATTTATTGGAATCTCTATGGACCACAATGAGATACAGTACGAGTCTGCCATTTTGTCTTGTCTTGACATTCCATAAGAGGAAACCTCTCAATAAGAACTTGTTCAATTCACTCAATTACTAATCAAGTGTTTGTTATATTTCCAAAATGTGCATCTACATTATTCTCTATAATATTTAAACGAGCCTCATTCACCATGATCCCATGGCAAGCCTCTGTCACAGGATGGTGTCACCGATCCAACATTCACTCACACACAACAAACATTGACACTGGTCTCAAGTGTGACAAAAAAACACGTTTGCACTGTTTTAAACACTGCAATAGAGAGTACCATATACTTCCACTTCATTTGATGCAGGTGTTGTGCCTTTACCGGAGTCAGCAGGCCTTCCTAATGCTTTCTCTCCAGCTGTTGTCAACCTGCTCCTTCTCAAGGCTGTCCCTGACCATGCCAGCGCAGGAAATCCAATTGGACAGAGCGGGAGGTGAGACTCTGTAGATAATCACCTGCCAGCTATAGACACAGATGGCACAAAGCACCACCAAGCTGTTCCCGCTGCAGATAGCAAGGGACGTCTTTCTGACAGGCGAACGATGAACATAAAGCAAGGTGTGACCATATTGCTGACGAACAGTGAACATCTCACAACGAAGATTCAATTAGATGAGCGACTGATGCTGAAGAATTTGGGATTACATGTCAAAGGAGTAAATGCATTGACCTCCAATATACTGTAGATCTTTGCTTTACAAGCAAGGTCTTGGTGTCACCGTTAAGTGAAAAAGTGACCTGAACGTAATAATTTTAAATGGTCTGCGCTTTTCCCGACAGGCCAGTCGATAAGAGGTGCTGTGAATTTGACCAACACGGGGAGGGAGATCATCACAAGGACAGCCGACTACATTATATACACACAGTGATCATCTCTTCCTCCGCAAGGTTCCCTCATACATTTTGACATTTGGTGGATCTGGCATCATAAACCCGATTAAGACAGGTCTGTCTTAATCGGGTGCAGCGCCTGTTAGCTCTTCCCACCGTCGTGAGAGATGGAGGATAGAGTCATTTACTTTATTGATGTTACTGGCAGAGTTTATGGTCGTCACTGCTCCCGGCACATCAGAAATATCAGAGTAAAAATACCCGGGGGACGCAGTTGAGCCCCTGCTGCTCCAAGTTACTGCTCACTGCCTTGGTTTGTCCTTCACAAGAGACAGGTAGCACTGCCAAGACCCAGTAATTAGTGCAGATGGAGGCTGTAATACTCCCTTCCTCTCCCGGCAGAAATGCCATGGGAGTGAATCTATAAATTCCTGCATATTAATTCAATTTAAAAACACTCCAGACACCTTGCTAGAGGCAGGCGATAAAAAGGTGAGCGGCAGCCTATCTGACACGTGCTGTAAAAGCTGATCTGCCAGCCACATCGGTGCTCTCACCTGCTACTCCCCCGACACGCAGAGCAACGAACAACGAGCTCTCATGTGCGCGCCACAATAACTTGATCAACTATTTCCCTTTTCAGGAGATACTCTATGAATCTTGACCATAGGGCCTTACCACTGGGACTCCATCAATAATTAAATGGTAATCGAAAAACCCATTTGAGCTGGGTCATCTTTCTGCACCGTTGTTCCTACCTCTCTACTTCCTTCCGTCAATTTTTTCCCATTTTCTGTAAGATCTAGTTAGAGATTCCATTAGCATGAGAAAGCAGGCCGGTAATTGTCTTCACCCTACAGAGTGATCCCTGGATAGAGGATTAGCTAGAGAGCCCTGTTTCAACTCGGAGCACAGATGCTGCCCATAACTTCCCACACTCCAGATTAGATTAGGCTGCTGAGGAATGACTCCTACTGCAGACTTTGGACAACATTAAACAAAAGAACCAGTAAAAAAGTACTAGTAAGTTAAAACGGATAAACGTTCCACCCTCAAACTCATGTTACTGCTCTAGTATAGCAAAGGATTAGTTTCCTTTTTTTAAATGTATTTGACTAATATGCTTTTCTCTTGGAGCAAAGGGATTGGGTTAGGCAGCTTAAACTTTCTATCACTCTCTGATATACACGGTGCATTTGGAGCTGAATCTCCCTAAATCACCCCCTGGGCCACCCTGTCCTTCACTAATCTGCCTACCTCTACCCACTCGTATGTAAGTGTCACATTTCTGGATCTCCTCCATGGGCTAAGCTCTTCAAACACCCTCTGCTCCTGACCTTTCCACAGCAATGATCGATTTTAGCCTGTCGGATTCATCCCACAAACAGACCAAAGTTACATCAAAAAAAGGCAAGGAATTCACCTCAGAGGCACAAGTTATAATTCACCAGAGCTTCACAGGGGCTGCACTTCTTATTGGATTTTTTAAATCCAATTTCAGAAGTGTGTTAATAGATACAGAGCCCAGCCCATTCAAAGGCTGCCTTGGTATTTGAATAATGATACAGCCGCAATCTGTATCTGAAATCGTTGACGCAAATCACAATACCAAAAACGGAGAAAAAAAATAAAAGGTTCACCTTTTTCCAGTGCCAAAGCTGCTATAGAGAGGATAAAAAAAAAATCAAAATAAATCGATAAGGCGAGAAAGTTTAAAAAGTGACATTACAGTAATTACAAGGGAACAAAAAGACATAAAATGTCACACAGGGACCTCTTTTCTCTGCTTTCACCTGTCCAGGAAGCTGTGTGGGGTGAACCGCATAGCACCGAGGCCAGTGAAAGGTCTGCTGCTCGTGCTCCGCATGAGCCATTATGTTCTGGCACCGCAGGCTTCCTGCTTTCATACTTCAACACCTTCCACATGCTTTCAGCAAGGACCAGACTGAACACTCAGCAGCCAAACACCAGGCAGGCGAGAGAAAAGTAGCTTAAAAGAAGTTGGCTGGTGAAGTTTAGCAACAGAATGCCTCACAGGCGATTTGAGCGACAGCACCCCTGTATTTCCATCCCGGATCACAGAGAGAGAGAGAGCGTTATATGGGCATATAGGGGCATATAGGGACTGAAAGATTATTTTGGATGTGAAATATGCTAGACGAGAGGGATACCTAGGTAACCAAAGCCTGGAATGTAAACAAGTGACAAAATTTCAGATAGAAAGTGATGCGTAATGAGCGAATCGCTTGCAATGTGTCTGGGGCTTTATGCCGTCTTCATTCGTGGTAAAAACCAAAAACACCAAACCTTCATACCAGCCAAATGGTTATACACTCTCAAGGTTTACTACTTTATCCATCTTGAGTGACCATTCAGACCTAGTTCTGTGCCCACTGATAACCATATCCTATTTGAATAATGAGGTGACACCAGCCCAGCCCCCCCCCCACCCCCCATGCATCCTTGACTGGATTATTTGATAGAAGCTAATTCTAGTTCCATCTATAAAGCTCCGCTCATGCATTTTTAATAGAATCTATTACTTTAGGATTAAATTATAAAAGACTGTCCTCCTTAAATTTTTAATAGTTTGCATAATTGGTATCAAGGCCTGAATGCAAACCTAGTTTTGTACAGGACTGGGCTGCGGAATGAACCACATAACACACGCAGATACACTCACAGAGTACACACACATGCGTGGACGCGTGCACGCGCGCACACACACACACACACACACACACACACACACACACACACAGAACAAGGCCATTATAGTTCTAGGTTAATTGCCAGAGAAAATAAGAGGCTGCAAGCTCAATGCGCTGTTGGAAGCCAAAGGGACCACAAGGTCAGGGACCACGTGCGCCTGGAGGCAGGAGGAGGAGCTTGTAGGCAACCGGACACTCACCCAGGTGTCCTGAGACACCTGCTGCCACCAGGGTCAGCTCAGACCACAGTGCTCAGCCACACAGCAACAACTACTTAGTGGCTTACAGCTGCTCAACCCCCCCCGCCAACAGTCACTGGCAAAGCATGTTCCATCAGCTTGAATAGAGACGTATGGTTTTCCTTGGTTAGACATCACCCAGGGGTTAAATGTCACCTGCCCCCCCACACACACACACACACACAAAAGCTTCCTTCAATACATCCTCCCCTCTCACCTTGTTCCAATCTCAGAGAGCAAATGCTTTTGGAGTCGGCGACATCATCTAAACAAGAACCTATTAGAAATCTGTGCACGTCACAAGCCCACAAGCCCCCAAATTAGCACCACAGGGACCGCCCCCACCGCTGCCTGCATGCGGCAGCTCTTTGGCATATCTGAACCGGGGGAAAATATTTCACACGGTATGAATTATTAAGAGCGGGTCCAGCGCTAAGCAGTGTGGAGATAGACCGGTTATTCACAGCTCTATTGGGACGGAAGGCGACGGAAAACCCAGGCCGCTCGCCTATCAGATCGTTTGTCACCGGCAATAGACAATTTACAATGGAGGAATTTTTCAATGTATTCATTCTGCTGTCACTGCAGTTTTCCTCCTCCTCATCAGCTCTCTCGTCTGGAAAGAGAGAGGGACTCCATTCCATTCATGTCTGTCTCAACATTCCTCACTTAGTCTCCCTGCTGTCTGCAGGAGTGTAGAGCGGAGACATGGCTGACACCAGCGCAGGACAGGCTGGGAAGTCGACTTCCTAAATCGGGTGCGGGAGAGTGTTGCGCGCGTGTCCCGTGAGGGTGGAGCGGTGGGGAAGGTAGGAAGGAGCAGAGCAGGAAGAGTGAGAGGAGACCGTGTGCCTGACAGAGCCTCATCAAAACGGAGCTCCTGGCAAAATGAGATAGGCCAGGGAGGCCCACCATTACTTACAAAGGAAAAGGGTTGAATGAGAATGACGTACTGGCACAGGTGGAGAGCTATTATAATGTACAACTAAATAAACTCTGGCCTGTATTAAAAGCAGGGTTAGTCATTCTCGAGAACGCTTGCTAAATGCGAGCTCAAATCAAAACAATATCCCTCCGTGGCACCGCTCCACACATCAAAATGCATTGTGAAGCAAAGCGTAGTATTACGGCTTTGTTGATGTGAGCGATGTTCGCCACTTTGTTTATATTTCTATTTACAGCCAGAGCTGTGTAGTAGTATCTATTTTTTTTCAACACGCACAGAGAACGGTAAGATAGTTAAATTCAAGGAGATATTTGGTGAATTTGACAAAAAAGTGTATTAGCTACAATTAGCTACAATTAGCCAGAAATAGCTGACTATACCTTTAAGAAAAGACCATTGCATTACCGACATATTAATTAATGTCCTGAAACAAGGACTTTGCAGACAACAGAGATGAAAGTGTCTTCAACTCAAAATTATGTAGCAACTTTTGCATTGACCTCGACATCAATTGCTCAAACATTCCTGCTAAAAAAATACAGTAAAACAAAAAAATCATCACAGATATAAATGTCTTGCCAAGATGATACAAGAGCAGTTAAGGGGGAAAAGATAGCTTTGTTAGCCTAAAAGCTCACTGATAGCAGTTTGACCTGAAAAGCAGCCTAAAGCGTTTCTCCATCATCAGTGTCCTTTCAAAGCCTGATCCAGACGGACTGCACTGAATAGGATTTGATGTGAAAGGCAGAGATGTTAGATAAATGTCCTCGCAGCCAAGGCCTCTGCCCTCGTCCTGATGGTGCATTCTTATACTCTAATGCACACTCCCTCCTCACGCACCCACACACACACACACGGAGAGATACGCTGTGCCAACAATCCCAGTGAGGGCAACATTTGTTTAGGGACAAGGTGACCCTGTCGCCTGGGGGCCTGTGAACAGACACAATGCAGGCCTCTCATCCTCCATACTCCCAGCTGAGGTGGTGTGTGTGTGTGTGTCTGTTTTGGGGTGGGGGTGACACCACCACCGTAGTTTCCAAGCCCTATTCAGTAACCCCCCCCACCACAGCCCCGACATCCCTGCTTTCACACCCCACACAGACGGGGCTAAGTCCCCGCTTGTAACCCAGGGCCATGCAGCCGACAGATGGAGCAGCTATTGAGTGAAGGATTGTGACCGCAGAGCCGGCTCTCCCCATCCATCGCTGGTGGAAAACAATGGTGCAGCAGGTCAAGAGTGCCGTCTCCGCCAGGAGGGGTCATTGGGGGGAGGGGGGCGGGGGAGGTGGGAGGAGTAGGCTCTGGCGCGGCCAAGCCATGCGGGCCCCTTTGAAAGCAAAGGGAGCGAAAGAATGTTGTCAGATGAAGGGAAACTTATGGCCTTATAAGTGAAGCGCTTCATCTGGTTTCTGTGGATCTGAATGTGGTAGTGTGTGTGTGTGTGTGTGTGTGTGTGTGCGTGCGCGTGAGAACAAGGAATCTGGGACAGTGTGTGAGTTTAACCTGAACACCGACAAACAAGAGCAAAATGACTTTTGCAAGGTCAGAGCAGAGGGAACAGGAACTCACACTTGTTAGTGTAGCTGACAAGTAGTAGCCAACAGACACACCAGCACGTGCACGCTCACATGCACACTCACATGCACGCACACAGGCAGCCGTGTTCACACTTAAAGCACAGAGAAGTCGTGTGTTGATAAAAGGCATGGCGTTAGCTCTAAAAAGGAGAAAATTAAACGTCCTTAGGGGCGTTGCAGCTGCTAAAGACGTTTCTCCTCAGAAACCTGAGGTGACTCAACTTTTAAAAGAGGTACGCTTCTACAATTATTTAAATTCTCAGAATCGGAATAATATTGAGCAATAACAGAATATGTTCAAACTAAATCTTATTGATTCTCTAATTGATTGCTTTCCAGAGTTTTTCTATGAGAAAGGAGAACTGTAGGCCACTGAAGATGAATAGCTATAGCCACACTCTAATGCACACACACACACACACATGGAAAGATCACAAAGCAGTGGAGGATGACCAGTTCCATTGACCAGCGTTCTGGCTATCATGCAGCCCTGCCCTGGGTGTCACGGAGACCAAGCCGGTATATCTCGGCCTAGCCTGTCAATGGCCGTGGAACACAGCCAGCCATGATGCCATGGAGAGGCAGGGACAAAGAGATGACACACCAGGATAGTGCCCTACTCTCTCTGTGGTCACACTGTTCCAAAGCTACGCTGCATTTCCGCTTGTTCCCCATTCTTGCTTTTGTTTATGGGGCTATTTTCCTCAGAATGGCAACTCTAACAGAGAACAAGGTGTCAGGAGCAGTGTCTCTATTTTGTATGAACAGCCACTTTGACAAGACAAGTACAAGCTCTCAAGATCCCTCACTACTGCTATGAAAATGCTCACAAATCACACTTAATTAAGCATTTAAAGTCTGGAACCAGAGAGCACATGAATGCAAAGGAGCCTGTGACAAACAGCAGATGTGTGCCCACAGTGAGTTTGACAGTTTGGAATGACACCATTACATAATTCCCTACAGTATGTGCTTTCAAACTAATAATTGCTTAGTACAGGGAGTGACAAGGGCCTGCACCATTATTCTCTTGTCGGTATGGAGGTCTCAATGTCCACGGCCCCCTGCCATTTTACAATATAACGCTATTACATCATTCTGGCCCATAATGAGAGAAGAAAATGCCTATTCCAAGCTTGCTGAACAGGATCCATACGAGTACAGTACACACAAAGAAAGTGTTGTGGACACACAGGCTTTCATTCAGAGCGACAATGCATATGAAAGCCCAGTGCACCTGGAGAACGAGGCGAGGGTGCAGGAGAGCACAGCCGAGCCCACAGGAGTATCAGGTGGGCTTGCATTCAGACCTCTGCACCATCCATCTCCACAGAGCCTATTAGATTTCTAATATTGTTGGTTTTAAGGAGGCTCAGCTTTCTGCCGCCACAATGAGGCCCGACCATGCCCCAGTTGCCCCCCTTTTCTTTTCACTGTGGTCTCATAAGGTCCTCTAGGTTTTCTGCAAACAATGCTGCCGGTCTGCGGCCCTTATTTAAAAGATTAATAGGACAGCGTCTTGGCAGAGCAGCGACCGGCGAGGTTTCCGTGACAGCGGAGGAGGGTGGGGGGGGTGGGGAAGAAAAAAAAAAGTGTGAAAACAAGGCAGAGGCTATTGTCACGGTTACCAACTGGCTGCCGTGGCCTGATTGAGACGGTTGCGGCTTTCCAGCCTTCGCTGCCAATCATGGCGCCGAGTGTCAATGGGGGAAATTTAAATGATAAAACGGCAAATCGTGTGCAGGCGATTTGCTTGTCGTCGGGGCAGGGGGCTGATGTCTGATTGTAAACCCACTGTGGGAGGAGACATATGGAATTTGGGTTTCTGGCATGCCCCCCCCCCTTCCATAATGACAGCACCCGTAATCACCAAATGCCTTCCTCTCATTCCCCGTTACAATTGGCAGCGCAGCGCTGTCACAGGAGACGGGAGACAAAATGAAAATGTGACTAGCAGACATGCCTTAAGTGACACTTAATTTGAGACAGCCGAGCATTCTCTCAGCTCCAATAAACAGGATCTGTCAAACTTCACCCAGAGTCTGTTTGAGTTGCAGCTGTCTGCGGGGAGAGGCTCGGTAATGCCTGAGAGACCCACAGTTATGAACATGGCTGATGAAGAAATCAAGTAGTTTCAAGTGCCAATAGTCTCCAATACAGCCAGGGACAGATATAGTCAGCCTCACATGTAAAGGCCACCAGCTTGTTTAAATATACAGCGTGATGTATGCTTTCTATTAAACACTGTTCAGCTACAACAGAAGAAAATGTAATTTCACACTATGGAGGAGGGGATGAGGGGGGCAGGAGAGACAAATGAGATGTCCCTCCTCTTCACCGTCTCTCCTCGCTCTATTCATCCTAGCAGAAGGTCCCAGGTGACATTTCTGATCCTAGTTTGGGGCTGACAGAGGGGACTGGAACTCTGTTTTTGCTCTCTTGCTATTCACAATGATCTTTCCCCCCATAACCACCCCCGCCCATCTCCCCAGCAGTTCCTCTCTGGCAGAGGATGGGGAGGGGGGCTACATGAAGAACTCTCCCAGTGGGTTCTTGTCAGTTCCAGGCCATTACACCTTGCTCGCTGGGACTTTGTTTACACACACACACGCGCACACGCACGTGTACACAAAGCACACGCACACACTCCTTAGAGGCTGTTAATTCACGCTAGAAGCAACACATTTTTGACAATACAGACTTGTTCCTGCCTGTAGGAGACAGTTTTATAGCTGTAAAGCCACATGATTTACCGTAGAACCCTGTTGTACTCTTCTGTATCGGTATAGGTGCTAATGCAAAGCGACAGACAGAAAGCCCCCTCCACTAGAAGCCCCACATAGCTGACGCTTGTGGCAAATGGGCAGATAACATTCAATCAGGCCCACAGTGCCACGGCTGATGTGGTCAACGGTTAGGTAAGGAGCAGCGGAAAGTAGCACGACATACTTCCGTGGTCTTCGGGGAGGCGCAGAGAACGCCAGGCTGCCCCCCCGTGATGCGTTCAGTCTCCACAGATGTTGCCTCAGAGAGTGGCTGACTAGCTGGCCGCGGTGACAGCTGGACAGCTGTTCCTATAGACGTGGCTACGGAAGCATGCTGGAGCGCTGGGAGTGGGGTTGGGACTTTGTGTTGCTTTGTCTGTATGGCGTTCCCAGATGAACAAAGCTGCCATATTTTAGCAATGGTGTGTGAGTCTGATAAAGGCTACTAGATAGACAATGTTAAACATTGAAGTTAACACAGATGGGGGAAGATGTCAGACATGACTGATTGATGTGGGTTTAAAAGAAGCTTATCTATACTAATGTCTGTTGAAATGCAAACTGTAATTGTAAAACCAACAGGCTATGCTGACATGAGTCAAATAATTTCTTTCATCCCAGAATATCAAGTCTGTCTGAACAACATGGACTTTCATCATAAACATGTAAAAGTTTAATTTCAACTTCAGAGGGAACTTCAAAATAAATTTTCACCTCTTCATACACAAGAGAAAATGAAAAATAAATCTATTTTTCAAAAGCTGGGGGAATAATTGGATGGGCATTAAAATGATGGTGGACGGTGGGCCAACATCAATGACTGCTGGCTATAAAAGCCTGTTTAAATTGGGGCCATGTCCAGATATAATACCTTTATCCTACAAATTAAAAACACAATTACTTAAAATAGGGACTGCTATAGAACAGGATCAATTACAGACAACCTATTATTTAATGTTCTCCGGGTAAACAAAAACCCTAGATTTGAAAAAGACAGAGCGTTCAAATGCTGAGAAATATGGCTGACGGTGTCACCTACTGAACAAACATACTGCAAATCTTTACTTTAACAGCTTGGGTTGGTGCCAGTCATTTCTGCCAAAACTCTAATTTCCCCTAAGCCGACTAGGCAATTCATTATACCACAAAAAGGTCAGCAAATTGTTCAACCCAATAAAAATGTTAATAAAACTAAGAGCTTGCGAAAAGCAGCACCCATAACCCCTTATGCCACCACCCCCCCCTCCCCCATCTCCACACAGACTCTTCAAAGTGTCTTGTGTGCGTCTGTTTATTTGAATATCACCTTGTCACTAGAGCTAGGTCAAAGGTCACCCGCCAGCACATATCCGCCAGCAGTAATCCTGGTCAAACTCCACCAACTGCTCACCGCAAGGTACATCATGTCACAGTTACTGTGCGACAGCCGGCAGATGCTATGTCCAATAAAGAAATAAATACATAATGAATGCATACCAGTGCACATATGGAGATGCACACAAACCTGCATAATTCCACCATCTAGGAATAACAAGAGTTCATACACCCCCCCCCCCACGCCAAATCTTCAATTCCCTAGCCACCCGCAATCGACAGCCCACTCCCCTAAATGAAGAGACCCATTAAGCAGATTTCAGAGGATGCTAGTGGGCTTATAATTATACACAACATCTCTCAGATAAAAAAGAGAAACTATACTGAATACCTGCTGCAAGACTGTCGGGTGGTGTGCGTGTAAGGGTTAAAGGATTGCTAAGCAACCAGTCATTATCATCGAGAGTGAAGTGAGGTGACCGGCCATCAGTCTAACTCTTGGTGGCTTGCCCACCCCCCCCAGCCGCCTTCCTTCCCTCCCCCCCAGTCCCTCCATCCGAATACAAACAGAGATAAAGAACGCCGCAATCGCTCTTGACACACAAATAGGTTAACACAATAAAGCCGGCTTTGCCTGGCTCACTCGAGGGAGGAAAGCAATTCCAGCAGCAGGCAGGAGGTAATAAAACAGGGCTAGGAGTGTGTGTGTGTGTGTGTGTGTGTGTAGACACATGTGTATGTGTGTCCATACAAGTCCACACGTCAATGTCCCTATGTTTCAGTATGTGAGTGGAGGCAGGCACACTGACGCTCCATGACTGGGGGGCTTAATATCGGACGGGTTTTCAAAGTAACAAGAGAAAACGACGAAAATTCTGGCCCGCTCCGCTCCCTCAAATTAAGGAAATAGTGGCTTTATATTAGCGATGTGGTGGCGCCTTATGCAAACTCAAACTTTTCCCTGTGGCTCATAAGCCTGGGATTTTGCAAATGCTCTCTAACATTGGTTAAAATTCAACAAGTAAATTGAATGAGTTTTATCTGTGCAAGCCTCAGCTTTCTCTCCCCAGCTGCTGCTGCCAAGTCTGGCAATAAATGATAAAAATCTCCAGAGTTTTATTAAATTGTGTTGTATTCACGCTGAAGTCAGGAAAACGGCGAGGTGGCTTCAGCAATTACAGTACAGACCAGACAACATTGTTTTCTCCATTCAGTGGAAATTTCATTAACTTACAGCAACACAGCCTTCGAATTGGGTAATTGCATCTTTTTATGACAGCCATGGTCTGGGGTGGCGTGTCAACTCGTAAGTGCTATCCATTTGCAACAATGTGAGTCCAGCCATTGTCACACAGCAGACACTGGTCAGCACAATGTATGCGATTTGGGCGACATGGCACAGTTGAATGAAGAAAATATCAATAACTCATTCCTGAATTGACTATGGTGTAACGAATTGAACCTTGATACACCCATACAGCTGACTTATCTTCCCTTAGGCTATTATAGACAGATGATGCAGGCCACACACGACCCCATCTCCGGTTTCAGAAATGTCAATAAATGGAGAGAGAGAGCAAACACTTCTCTAATGGAAAAAAATATATATAATTAAAGCTTCTGGAAAATGTTCACACATTGGGGTCGCAGGGTGGAGCCATTTGTAAGTGTCAATCTGTTCCGGCTCTTTCTGGAGGCTTCTTCAACCAGGTAATCAAACAGTGAGGATGTAAAGTGGTGGCTATCGTCGAACAGGGAATAAATGACCAAAAGCATGAAGAGGAAACATCTTATACGCCTGATGCATTTCCCGCTATTGCGGAAAGCTACAGCGCCCGAGGGAAAGCAGCCGAGCAAAAAGCAGGGAGATGAAGATTAGGTTGATGTGCAGTTCCTTGTTCCATTAAAGTTTGATCTTCCTCAATAGCTGAGGAGAATCAGATATCTCCCATTCAAGATTAAAGTATGGCCGCATAGAGAGAGAGAGATTAATCAGAGGCCTTGCTCCTGGCATGGAAAACAGCGGCAATAAAGAGTTCAGACGATAATGTGAAACACTGCGCAGAACAATAGCAAATCAAAGTGCATTTACAAGCCTTCTAATGAAATCACAGCAATGGGGAGGCGGCCATACATAGGCTTATGAGAACTACAACAGGCGCTGGTCTGATGCTATCCAAGGCCTTCACGGGGAAGGTTGAACAGGGCACTGAGGTCCCCCCCCCCCCATGTTTCTCTCTGTCGCCAAGTAATGTCTCTGCCTCTCCTTCTCTGCCTTGAGATCAATGGCACTGGGGTGATTTCACAGCAGCCTGCACTGTCACCCAGAACAAATCAATGTGACCATGAGAAAGGCAAGAGCAGCATTGTTTTTAAGGAGAGCACATTTGCTGTTGGAGAGCTTGTCAGATTTGCTTTGATCTTCGTCATTCCCCCCCCCGCCACCACACTTTGGAAGTAGAAAGCCCCTTTACTGACTTGGTTATGCACTATACTGTCTACTGTACTGTATAATGTATAAAACAATAAGCCACCAGCAGTAAAATAATATACCAAGACATTCATTAACCATACAGGAGAATATTTTGCACTGGCTGCGATTTCCATGCATAAGTATATTTCAAAAACATGCCTCAAGTGTTCCACTATAAGGGCTGTACATTAACCTCAGGCCACTTAGACCTGACTTTCATTTAACCGGTAAGGGTTTATGAGAGGGGGTGAAAGGGAATGTCACAGAGGTTTATTACTGTCCTCGGGCCACTTACTGACCATCAATACCTTTGATGAAGGCCTAGTACTGCCCAACAGATTTGATCTGTTGAAAACAATGTAAACCGCAAACTCAATCACATGTGGGCACTATGGTTCTGAAACGCCACCTCTCTAACATCAATTCAGTGAAATTATCTTTTACTATATTTAAGCGCTGACAAATACACTCGTAAGACATACAAAACTAAAACATTCAATTCACTTCGAACTATGGTATTCCCTGGCATGGAACAGAAAGACTTGTGTTATATTCTTTATTAGCTATACTGCTACTATAACAACTGCATAATAAGTTAAGATCAAAGATGTCATTGCTCCTAGCTTACAAGTAAAGACCTATACGCAAACACAGAAATTGTCACAGCATTTGAGTTTTCATACATATGGATGAAATTTGTTTAAAAACAATTATTAAATACACTGATCATAATTTCACTACTATTTATTTAACAAATAGACAGCAGTATAAAAGTATTCTAAGCAGGTTTGGTTATTTCATTCTAACAAAGTAGAAATACACAGGGGAACGTCCAAGCAAGATTGGACAAGCTACAAACCATGAGCAGGTTCTTCTGTAACACATTCACTCTTCATCTACTATTTTACCTGTGTTTTGAGAAAATCAAGGCATGGGGGGGTTAGAAAAGATGAATACATAGTGCAGGAAATTAAACCTCAGAAGCTACTATAACGATATTCATGAGCGAAGCTCACTTATTCATATTAGGCAGTCACTTTACGGTGCACACTCCCCAAAATGATCAATCAATCAGGCTGATATACAATTTTAAATATGAACATTACCGTATACTGTATGTTCAGGCTTCCTTATTGTATTACTTTTGCAAAACAAAATATATTCTTACTGCTGCAACCTTATTAGTGTAGGCGATCATAATATTATTTTGATTCTATAATACAGGATTATAACAAGTTGCTGATGCATAATCACTATGTCACCTTCAACCCATAAAAAGGTGTTGCAGGGAAAGAAAACAACACTTTGCCAGAAAGAAAGGTGAGAAAAGCACGAGCTACAAACTCGAAAAAGGTAATTCAGTGACCTACATATTAAGGCTTGTCTGCCATTCCATTCTCCCTGGCCTTGTCCAACAATCAAGTTGAGTTAAGACAAGCATTATGCTGGGAAGACTATTTGTTTAGATGAGGAGCAGCCACAGAGCTAATATGAGCACAATTTGCTCAGCAGGTCATAGAAGCAGAGTGGAGGAAGTAAATGAGGCAGTTCTGCCCCCTCGGGTGGAGCCCCAGCCTCATACATCACTGGATGTTTTATTCAATAGGTCCAGGAAAGCTCTATGGTAGGTGCCCGGACCGTGGGGGCGCCAGCCCTGCTATAAGGGGCCCATATTACATTCTGTGTTCTGGCTGCCAGGAGGCTGCTATAACAACCGGGATATGTGAAGTGGCTGTTATGAGAAGCATGGAAGTATAGCCTGATGTGTCACCTCGCTGAGACTATGTGTGTGATAATGTCGTTTAAACAAAGTAGGCTAGCGTTTGCCGTGCCTGTATACTACTCATATCAAACAGGAAATGCTTTTTATTATTCAAATCATGCCTTAACGTCAACATAGCAGACCAATAGGCTAATATATATTTCTAGTTTGTTTAAAAATGAAAAAGGAGCCTAATTGCCTCCTTCTTCTTTGTGCAACCAGAATTTATTTGCGACGACTGCGCCATAAAACAACTCAAGACCAGGTGAAAAGTTATTCAGAACAGACATTCAGGTTTCACGAGTTCTTTAACCTAGAATCTGTACTATTAAAAGTGAGCTCGCCATTTACACTCCGGGGTGAAAACATTAATTGCAGTAGAACTACACGCTCTGTGCGCATTACAAATAATTTGGCACATGGGGACTGGAAATGAGAATTTCTCACCTCGCTTTGAACCACAACTCTTTTAGTGCCACATATTCCTGCCAACGGTGCCTGCGGTGCAATACACTCGACAATAGACTTAATTGCTACCCATACTTGAAAAGACCAATATTACACTTCAAAGCAGTTCCTTAAGCCATTCGGGAGTAGCTCTGTGACACGTCGATGTACAACTCATCCTTTACTGTGTGGGTCACGCATGGAAACAGAAGGGTTTAAATATCACAAAACACTTTGACACAGAATCTCGGCAATATTAACATTTATAAAAGCACACATGCATTATATTCTGTAGGTTATCCCCAAAATAATAAAGCGACTAACTTGATGGTCGCAGTCATTTAATTATAGAAATAGATTTGTTTTAGATAATATAGTCTGTATTTACCATAAATCGCGTTGTAGTGCAGACTAGAACTCCATGCAGTCACCGCGTCTGTCTCATATTTCTGTAGTACAAATTAAATATGATTCATCCTGAATTCCAAAATCCAGAAAGCGATTTGTCAATGTGAAACGTGGATTCAGTTTGTTCTTCTAGACAAAATACAAAATAAATTGCGCAGCAAATCCACCCTATTACATTCCACACGATGGCCTCTAGCATGTAAAGTAAAGATATAGGATTTGCCTCTTTTTCGGTTCCGCCAATTCTTGTAGAGGGCGAAAGCGCAGCTCGGTGGTTATACCTTCTCACATAAATTACGCACCAAGCGCACTCGGCTCTTCAGTGTTTATCTGCGAAACAAAGTGTGCCGTCCTGGATGAATATATTTCCAGACAGAGCAATTATTACATTTAAATGTCAGTCAAATTAATGTGTGAGGAGCAAGGTCATTTTTTACAATCCACCGCTTTTACGCACAGGTTGAAAGTCTTCCTCGACTGTTGAGGGAAGGCTAGACGAGCATATTCTGCGAAACGTAGCCGATCATGCAATCTTAAGTGCACTGTTGCCTACTAGCTTGTAAATGTGGTGTCAAAGTACTCCGGAAAAGGTCAAATATGTTGAAAATTGGCTGCTATAAATATCCCCAATGTGTCGGCGATGCAGCGTTAAATCCCAGAAATAATGCTCCGTTCGTCCGTCACTTTCCCCGATTGTGTCGGCAGCCTCTTGGAGACGTCTTGCCTTTCAATTCAGATTTAAAAAAAAGCTAAATTATGTTGCAAAATATACTGAAGTATTAATGTTCCGATATGCTGTTTTGGTGTGCTCACAAAACAACCGGTTTAAATAAATATTTAGCTGTTTAAGGCAGCTCTGTGCTCTGAGATAAGGTCCTGCTCCAGTGCTGAGCTGCCGACACTGACAATAACCCGGAATGCTGCAGACTCACACGGCTCCACAGACCGCCCACCAACCAATCATTGTACTAGGGGAATAGAAACATTCCCACGGGTTGGCCAATCATTGGTAATTGAGTATAGTTACCATAGAGATGCGCGGCGTCCAAGCGTTGAAAGCACGTTGTTTATTCGCGGAAAAAGTAAATGTCGTGACTTTCCTATTTGCATGTTGAAATGTATCGTTGTATACAGTAGGCGTATTGAATAATCACTTAACCATAACATAAAATAGCAACATATGACCCCATTACACAGTATATAT